>VYZV01020055.1:122191-166009 GCA_013401275.1 Pandion haliaetus | reverse complement strand
GGCCTGGGCCTGGCCCGGGGCGGGGGGCCCGGCGCTCCGTCCCCCGGCAGCGTGCAGAGCTCTGCGGAGGCCCCGGGTAGCACCCGGCAGCTCTCGCGTGGTCGTGGAGTCTTCAGGGTAGATAGTTCAACCCCTCTCCTTACGGCATCGGGCTCCCTCTGCTGCGGGCCGGAGCGCGGCCGGCATGGAGGCCCGGAGGCCCCGGGGAGGGTGGGGCGGAGGGGCCCGGGCCCTCAGGCGGTTCCCGCTCGGCTCTGATGCGAAGGAGGGGCTGCGGAACCTGCTGGGAGCAAGGGCTGCTGCTCCAGCCCGCCGTGGGGAGGTGGGCTTCGTGACCAAGCTCTGCTCGGGGCGAGGCTGGGAGAGCAGGGGGCCGGCGGGGGTCTCCACGCGCTCGCTTCGTCTGGTTTAGGGCTTCAGCGAGGAGATGGGGTGGGACGTAGTCCCACCTGCTGCTGATAGAGGGTCCCAAAGTTTGGATTTGGGTTCCTTTTCGAAGGCAGCACGCGTGCGGTCTGGTGTTTGAGCTATCACGGGGTCATTGCTAGCTGGTGCTTTTCAAGAGGGGCATCTCACGGTGCTGTGACTGTGGCTGGGGTCCGCGAAATTTCCGGAGCCGCCCCCGGGCTGGCGAGGGGCCGCCGTCCTGCCCGCGCCGCCGTCCCTGCCGCTCGCTCTCCTGCCGAGCGCCTCTGCCCAGGGACCCCATGGAGGGGCAGACCCTCCGGAATAAGGGTCAGGCAGATGGGGTTCTTGGGGGGGATGCACAGCGGGGCGCGAGGTCGGGCGGTCGTGCCCCCTGCTCCCCCCAGAACAGGTCCGTCCCGCTGCCAGCCGACAGCAGGTTTGCTGCACGCCTGCTACCGCCGTAGGAAAGGAAAGGAAAGGAAATGGTCCCTGTGCTTCGAACTTTTCGTCTGAGGGTGGGAAATAAGGTTTGGAAGACAAACCTCACTCTTTCTCTTTTTCTGTGTAAGTGCAGAAATGCTGATTTTTCTAAAAAATCCTTGTGAGTGGATTCCTAGCACTGTGGTGGGCTTTTAACTTCATAAAGCTAAGATTTTGTAGGAAACTGAGGTCAGCCTGGATATGGTCCAGGCAGGAGGGTCTGAATTTAGGATCTTGTGGTGTGAAATACGGACTTCTCTTGTTCTGTTTGGGCTGGTGGGACTGTGTCTGTCGTAGTGGCTTTCTCAGTGCAAAGGTCTAAGGTAAGAAGCAACTTGAAAAGGCTGCGTGGCATGTGAGGAAGCAAGTTAGCTCTTAATCATATCATATATTAGCCTCCTTTGCAGTAGATACATCTGCTGTAAAATGCTTAGTGCTGAGAGCCTGATTGGGCAGCCCATGCTAAGTGTTCAAACTCCTGCTGCCTTTTTTCTTCAAACAATATCTTCTGGCTTCCAGATTTCTGATAAATTGATAAGAGGAATTGCGTGAGTCAATAGAGTTGTAGACACTTTGCCAATATAACCCTAGCGCTATTGATCTGCCAGTAAATTAAAGTCTTACTTAGAGGCTGCCGATATTTCTAATCTCCTGCCTCACCAATTACAACCTCCCAGCTACCTGGGAAAGACAGCGGACGGGAGACGAAGCTTCAGGGTTTTTTCCCAGCGAGCTGGGCTGCAGCGTGGCAGCCAGAGCCCGTGGGGGGCAGAGGGGCTCGCTGAGGGAATGGCTTTTGGGGCGGCAGTACGGTGGTTATGTGTCCGGGAGTGCTGCAGAAGGGTTTCTCTGGGTCAGGGTTTATCCTGCTGTGGTTCCCAGGGTGTAGCCTTGGCTGCTGGAGGACAGAGGTGGTTTCGAGGGGCAGCGAGCCCACGTCCTCGGGCTGCACCCCGCCGTAGCTGGGACGCTTTTTCCCCAGCCCTCTGCCTTTCATGGCACAGGGCGGCCGATGCTGTAACGTCCCAATGCCGTCGGGGTCACGGCCCTGCAGAAGGGGACTTGCGGGTCCCCGCAGCAGAGGCGGGCAGGTCTGAAGGGATGCTTGCTGGGAGAGGAGGGATGTGGGGAACCGCTGTCCTGCGGCTCTTGGCCCGCTGCCTTCCCTGGGCTGAGCCCCCTCGGCTGCCCGTTTGAGGCTGGGGATGGGAGCGGGGTTTTCAGCTGTCCAAGAGGGAGGATGGATCAGAGAGCTCCCGCCGGGGCTCCCATGTCCTGGTAAGGTTTGAGCAGATCCTCGCCTGATAAGCCCCTTTCAAGTCTCATTTACGTTTGAAAGTCTGTAGTTAGCTTTGGGAAGAAATCTCCAGATAAATGCTGTGTTCTTTCTAATACCCCAGAGCGAAAATCAATGGGAGGGATAATTCCTTCCCTTGTCCTACACAGGCTTTCATGTGTTTCTACCTCCAGCAGCACCTTTTAAATAAAGAACAGAAAAAGCCCTCTCCTTCCTGCTCTGCCTCTTGGGGCAGAGCCCGGGCACGCAGAGCAGTGTGGTCAGTCCGAGGGTTTCTGTCAGCCCGTTTGGTTCAATTTGGGCTTTTATTGGGGTGGGGGAGCGGCTGCAAGCGCAGCGTGTTGCTGGGTTTGGGGGGCTCGAAGTAGAGATGTTTCTGGGAATTCACGTACAGAGTGGTCTGGTAGGTGGTGCAGAGGACCCCAGGTCTTTAAGTTGGTGGCAGAGCAATACCGTGGTGAAGGGATTTGAAAAAAACACGTTCTCCTTTCATTAAATCCAGTGGAGTGAAGGTACTTGCTGTTATAGAACTGCTAGGCAGGTGGAAGATGTGCCCATAGTATTATAATTTTTTTAACCGCAGCTCGTGCAGAATGCTCTGAGCAGTGACGTCTCTTCTGCTGGGCATCCGGCAGCGTCTGTTTCAAGGCAGATCCAGTTTCCAGAAATACCTTGGTAGGAATTAGTAGCTGAGACTGGTACGAGACAGCTCCTTCAGACTGCCCTGGAACATGCTTATGTCTAAAAGATGTATCCTCCAGAAATTGTTAGTTATCTGGCCACCTCTGTGCTAGCTATATTGAATTGTATTTTCCCTGATGTTGTGAAGTTGTTGTATAGGATGTACATTAAAAGTTGTAACTATTCCAAGTACTGCTGTTTTGGCAGGGATTTGCTGAGTCTCATGATCCATCCATAATGGAGTGGAGATGCTGAGCTGCAGCAGGATATATTTACACCAAAAGCTTTTTTGTGGAGGAAACATCTGAGCATTCAAACTGTCTGAATGCTTTCTTTAAGTTTCTGGTACAGAAACATACAGAGGTGGTAGCGATGGTGAAGGTAAAGAGGAGCAGCCTCTTGGGCACCAGGTTGCCTCCCTTGTTAGGAGAGACGTAGCATTACTGAAATAGCGGCAATGGGAAAGCTGCAGTGTTGACCAGATCCTCAAAAAAGATGATGTTTAAAAGGTTGAAGCTGACTCAGTCCTTTATGCTTTGAGATACCGGAATCCTGTTCACACCTGATGATGCTGATGCCTGAGGCGAGGGCAGGTTGGAACAAGGTTTCTCTACTGTTTCTAAATAAGTTTTCAGGGTTTACTTGGGTTTTTTTTGCTCTGTCTCCAACTGAAGATGCGAACTTTGTTTCAGCAGCTTGTGACCATTCAGTTACCTCCGTAGTGGATGGCCTGAAGCAGCGGGGGGGTTCTCTGGAAGCGGTGCACGGCTGACTCTTGTTGTGGTCAGTACAGGAAAGGGCATTTCGGCACCCCAAGTGCTGATGTAATTGCTTTAAGGTAATTGCTCGATGTAATTGGAGGTGATGCACCTGCCTCAGCGGTGCTAATCCCCGGTCCCCGGGGCGCAGGGTAGTGTGGCTGAAAGGCTCCAGCGCCCAGGGAAGACCCTGCAGGACGTCCAGGCTGGGTCCAGCCCTTGGGTCATGCTCCGGCAGGCCTGGGCCAGCAGAACCTGTGCGGTGCAACTCTGGGAGCATCTCCCTGACCTGGGTGAGAGCATCTCCCCGACCCTCTGCTGCTTCGCAGGGAGCCAGTTCCCTGTGCTCCCTCTGTAGGGTTGGACTAAAGGGTTTATGAAACTTTGCGGATGGCAGATAATTTCTCACTTCTTTTAGCTGGTGCAGATAACAGGCCGGGGATTCAGCTTGGTTTTCCACGTGTTTCTGTTGGCCAAGGCTGGAGCTGCTGTCCATAGCTCTCAGCAGAGCAGTGAGTCACCCGGGGTGACTTCCATCATAAATATTGCATGGCACTTGACAGGGAGAGACGGCACTGGGATGAAAACCATTCATTAGCAGCATCTCTGTGTCTATCCAGGTTTGCGTTTAGGATTGGGGTCAGCTGAAGCATGTTTCTGGTGGGTTGGTGGTGATTTCTTTCCAGCTGTTAAAGAGACAGAGTGTGGCTCAGCCACTGGCCCTTGTATTTCTCCTTTGGATACTGAAGTATTTAGCGCTCTGTACGTGACCTTAATGACTGAGCAGGGATATTAATGGGTTACAGTCCAAACCCTCTAATTCAAATGTCTCTTGACTTGCAGGAAATCTAAGTTTGGGACTTTTATGCGCTCTGCCAAGGTTGGTAATTCGGACAGTGTTCCTAATTTATTTCCATAAATTGGAGAAGGTTGTAATTTACTATTTTAAGAAGCACATGGTTCAGAAGACCTTTAATTAAAAAAAGAAAGTTTAGTGCATGTCTGAAACTGTAAGAATCACTAGACTGCATCAGAACAGTAACTTGTAGTAATTTGACCTGTGCAAAGTGGACATTTCTTCCTAATTTTCTTCTTCTCTGACCTGTCTGCATAGCAGTGTATTTATAGAATCACAGAAGCACAGATCTGGAAGGGGACTCTCTCTGTACCAAGAGAGTGATGTTGCTGAGACCATGGCTGGCTGTCCTTAACGATCTTCCTCTAGGCAGCCTGTGCCAGTGCTTCATCCCTCGTAGTTAACGGGGAAAACCTTAAGTCCGAACCTAAAACTCGTCCTGCAGTGATACAAGAGTGCGGGTGGGGTTTTTTTGGTGGCTAATGAGTAAAATAGGTCGCAGCTATTTTATAACAATTATCTGGATGGTGGAAGACGTACCACTCTGTCTCTTCCTTTTCGAAGCTTTACAAGACCGATTACCCATTGAAACAGAAAGGCTCACATAACCTTCAAAACAAATCTTGAGATGTTTTACTGCAGCTCTCCAGTACCTCCAGTAGGGTTTTGAGCCTGTGTTATCTCTTGGCTTCAGGCGTGGCCATCAGCACCAAGTTCCCCAATGTGAGTGGAAGCTGCCTTTCGATGTCAGCAAGTGTCGCTTTGGGTTTGGTAGTAGAAGGCAGGAGCACCTGATTTACTTCTTTCCACCATTTGTTGCTTTTAAATACCTCCTGTCTTATTCTTGGCCTTTTCTCTTATGCTCTCATTTCTTGTAACCTCAGGGTTTTTGCACTCTTGCTGCGTAGAGGTCTTTCCACACCTCCCATGCTTTGCGGTGTCCGATCCTCTTCCAGCCTGGGCTGGCGTGGCTGGGGGGGGGGGGGCACGGCTGGTTCTGGGGTGCGGGTGCTGCTCCTGGGGGGCTCTGCCATCCTGCCCCAGCCGCACGCTGTGCGGAGGGAGCTTTTCGCGGGTCTGCCCCCTCTGATGCACAGGCTTCTCTCCTGGAAGGGTACAGCTATTTAAAAACGCAGATATGCCCATGAGTAGTTCATAGGCAACTTCTTTGTGTATTATCTAGCAGAAAAACAGCATATAGGATTGCCTGCCTGAGTCTCTGAAGCTCCTCTCCGGTTGTCTCTACGCATGGCTGATCCAATTGTTTACGTTACAGATTTTGCTACCTGGTTATTCAGCTATTTTCTGGCATCACTAGTATATTTGAAACAAAATCCACTGGATTTGATGCATAGTCTACGGCAAATGCTTTGCTGCCACATAGGAATAAATGGTTAATTTATAGTCCTTGTATTAGTCACCTAACTTCATGTTCAACCTCGAATATTAAAAGAGAAGTTGAGGCTAATAGCAAAGTGTCATTTTTGTAAAATAGTAAAAGTTGGTTAAAAATGAACACGCCTACAGGAACAGTAGCTTCAGAGGGCATGTGCTCACCTGGGGTTCAGACTGAAGACCTGCTACGCTACAGAAGGCTGTAAGACCCTGTCGGGGCACTGTTTGCCCCCTTCTTTTCACCAGGTATTCCAATATAGGTGTGTAACATTTCTCTGAAATGCAGGTTCCCAGTGCAGGAGGCGAAGGGGGGGGTGGGGGTGCATGCCTGTGTCTTATCCCTCAAGCTAGCTGGGCTGGCGCAGCCTGTAAAATACTGTCCCCGGTGGCCAAGCGGAGGTGTGGTGTGAGCTATAAAGAGTGCAAGATGCCCAGCAGTGTATTAAACAGTAGTTGAGTACAGGAGGGCAGCATATCACAGGAGAGAGATAAGCAAAGTTCTCTGATTGTGGATCAATAAAGGTTAGTGACATCATATCTCAAAGTGAGAGAACCTGCTTTCTGCAGAGCCATTTATCAGATTGCAGGCTGGAGCAGCATTAACCTCTTCCTAACCAGATATCTGTTCCTCTCTGACTCCAGACCAAATAACCTTCCCTATCTGCAACAGAAGGCTCCCTGACCTTGCCTTCATAATCCTGGCAATTTAACGTTAGTGTGGCTGTGCTGGAGGGTTCTCCTCTGAACGCTTCCACTTGGCTCTTTACCATGTCCAGCGGGGCCAGCACGGCACTGTGCCGGCTGGGAACGGGGTTGTGGGACGCACCGCTGTGAGAAGTGCTTCCCATCTTGGTGTTTATCGGCTGTTCAACTCTTACTTGATGCTGTTACGGCCTTGGTGAGGTGGAAGATGCTGCTTGTCGGTGCTAGGACACAACAGAAGTTCGTCATTTTGGTTAAAGGTCTGGCACTGTGCTGGGCGTCTCAGGATGTGGTTGCAAAACGTAGGTTAACTTGTTTTCTACGGCAGTAATGGCAGTGAAATCACTGTGGCACGATCTTCAGGAAAAGTTGTATGGGGCGGCAGGAGGCCCTGGGTGCGCTGCTAGGTGGCTGGCCTTCCTGGAGGTGTCTGTCCTGGTTTTGCTGTTATTGTTACCGAAATAGATTAAAGCTAAATTGAATGTATCAACCCATTCTGCTGTCCCGTTTCTTTGCTGCATGCTGTGAGGCACCAGCTTTCCACATGAATGCAACTTCTGAATGTGGAGAACGTGGAGCCGCGTGCCTGTGCCAGCTAAATTTAGAGCAGGGAGTTGTGGGTGACTCCTGTGCGCTGCCGGCGCGAGCGGCTCTGCGGGCCCCTTTGGAAACCTGCCCTAGCAGCACGCAAGGTGGTGGTCCAACCGGAGAGGATCCTCCAGCACGCTTTTTTGTTGCTTTTCACTTTCTGATCTTGCCTTCACATTGCTGGTAACATTAGATACCTGCAAATGAGCAAACTGGTGGTTTTGTTATTTAATGCCGTGTGGTCTGCATTGCTAAACTAGTACATTTGTGACGTATATGCATTTAACTGTATTAAAGCCTGCTGTTTTTAAACTTACCTTGGTCTGTCGTCTTCTACCTCCCGTTCTTCCAAATATCCAAGTGGCATGGATGGCTTTTCTTACCACCAGTGGGTTTGAAGTGACACAAAGGTTCTTGTCCCCCAGTGAAAGATTTCCCACGCGCGTGGCAGTGGCTGCTTACACCAGAGGGTCCTAAAAGCTTCCTGCTGAACCTTCGGGGGCCTGTGTGTTGCTTACAGCTCTGGAGCAGCTGTTTTAGGGAAAATTTGTTATTTTCTGATGCTACTCTTAAAGACTTTTGCCTTGCAACCAATCTGTGCTTCTGTCTAATTACCAGTTCCTATTATGGCTTGTATTCTTAGAAAAAGAACATAACCTTTTTGGAAACAGTCTGTGTGATGTGATGTTTCAGTCCAGGAGCTGTGATGTAAACTTCTGTCCAGATGTCACAGGTGAAGCGCTGCCTTGGTTGAGATCTTGTAGTACTTTCAGCACTACTTTTTCAATGACATTGAACTTGGGACACAGTTACAACATGTAAAATAAGGATGTTTGTCCACTTTTTGCTGTGTTTTGAGGTTTAAGGGTGACAGTGCTATATTAGGACAAAAAGAAATACTCCCATGTATTTAGGACTTGTTGATTTTTATTATATCATCCAAAACAAATGACCAACCTAATTTTCAGTGGGAGCCCTTCATGCATCATTGCAGTCAAGATCGGTGTTTACATCAGAGATGGGTACGAGAGCACACGCATGCACAGTGATAGAGGCGGCTAAAATGAGTAGCATTGTGCTGTGGTGGGGGCTGCCAGAGAGCTCTGGAGGCTTCCTCTGGGGGAAGGCATCCCAAGTGCCCGGGGACATCCAGCGCGGCACCTATCGGAGGGTGTCCTTGGCAGCAGAGGAGTGTTAATGATCCACTGCAGCATCCGTGCCCTGTAGTACAGGAGTAGCATGTAGGTATTTGTGCTGTGCAGGAGCAGGTCTCTGGGTTTCAATGAATGGGAGGAGAGGCTTCTGCCTGGAGAAATCTGCGGTCTAAGTTTAGAGATAAGATAGCAAGGACAGATGACAGACAGAGGGTTAGGGGCAAGAGGAGAGTTAATTCCCTGAATGAACTTCTGTTGTCTAGCAAGGAAATACCGGGGGTTTTTTTCAGAACCTACAGAGACTTGAGTTACAAGACTTTTTGATTACCTTTTGTCCTTTTAACATCGGTGATTTCTCATTGCAAAAAGAGCCCCTTTCTGTGATCCTCTGGGCCATGCCCCGGGGAGCGGCTGGGGGCTGTGTCACTCTCTGTCCTGGCGGGTTGGGGGGGGACACACTTGGGATGCGAGCCTGCGCTAATGGGCTGATGTCCAAGTGGAAAGTGTGTTTTCAATGAGGAAGTGCTGAGATATTAGCGGAGCCTGGATTACCCTGTGATTGTGCTGTCAATACTGCTGTATTGAGTCAGAGAGAGCCTGCACAACACAGGGAAACACTTAGCTCACTACTGCTGCTTATTGAGAAGCCAATAGCAATTTACTTGCTGACACTTGACATCGAATTCATTCCCAGAGGTGCAGCTCCTGCTAAACCACTGTTGGGCTCTCCTTCACACCTGCGCCTTCCCTCAGCCTCGGAGCTGCAGGTGTGATGATGCTGATGCTCCTCCAAATGCACCCACCCGCAGGAGGAGGAGGAGGGACTGGTGCCTGCCCCCATGCGAGGCCTTGCTCTGCTGGGACTGGCAGGTAGGGACCAGCTTCCATGGGGCGGTGGGAAACCTTCACTCTAGAGAGCTGGTCTCATGTGGGATTAACTTTGTGCAGATACACTTCCTTTTCTTGCATGTATTCAGTGAAGAAGAGAGAATGTTGGTGCCTGGTCCTTCTGTCCTGCATCCTGAAAGCTTGAAGCACCTGGGGCCTCTGGGCCAGAGCAGCTGGATTCCTCCTGTCCTGCTTTTCTGTTTTCCTGGGATGAGCACAGTTGAGCTCTGATGGCCCTTCTTGCATCCCCATGTATCTCTTAAGAAAAACTCGGGATCATCTGCTGCCAAATACTTTTGAGAAAAATAATGTCCAGGATATTTCTTTGGCAACCTAACTCCCTAAAATGGGGACTGACACATGAAGGAGAAAGGATGGGGTAAGAACAGAGCTGGAGTACTGATATGAGATGATTAAAGAGGAGAGGGAGAAAGTGGGGAGTCTGTGTCCCAATGATGTACTCGGCCGGGAGCGTTAGGTGCTGGTGCTGCAGTTCGGCAGGAGTCCTGAGGAGCTGGACGACCCAAGCGGACAGCCTTCTCAGCCCCTGGCGTGGTGGGGCAATGAAACTCCCACAGGTTTTTAATTGCTGCTCTCGCTGTTTTGATATGTTGCCTGGCAAACAATTTGAAACATTCTCTGTTAGCTGTGGTGTTGCTTTTTGGTGCACTGTTCCCTTTGTGTTTCCCTTGTGTGCCTGAACCTCCTGGGAGGGGTAGAAACCCTGTGTCCTGAATATAAGAGGAAACAAAGAAAATGTGAGATGCCTGAGGAAGACACTTGGAGCTACTATTTTCATTTTGCAGAAGTAAAATTTAGGTCGTGTTGCAGATCATGTTTTAAATATATCTGTTGCTCTGTGTTGGCAGTTTGTGTAGCCTCTGTGCAGCTGTCTTGCCTCTGCAGGGTGTGGAAGAGAGGAACTGTTGTGCTCTGGAGCCCGGGCAGCATCTGCTTCCAGACCCGCCGAGCAGGAGGGCACCATGCTGCGCCAGGGTGTCTGCTCGTAACGAGAGGAAGCTGTTCCCAAATGCTTGTGAAATAGCAAGTGCAAAGCAGTCAGTGTTCGGCTGTCCTGTAGCTCCCCCCAAGGAGAGGGGGGTGGGCAGCTGCTGGGACACAGGGATGCAATGCGATGCGATGGGAATGTGTCGCACTGTCTTCAGACTCCTGCTAAAGCAGGGCTCAGTCTGGAGCAGGGGTGGGTGAGGTGCTCCGGGTGCCCGGTGTCTGCCCTGTGGTCCCTGCTGCACAGCACAGGCTGTCTGTGGTCCCAGCGCGTAGCGGATCGTGTGGCTTTGCTGGCTGCCGGTCCGGCATTGACCTGCTGTCTTTGTTGAATGTGCCTTCCCTGCTAGGAAGCTCCGAACATGGAGTGCCTGTTCCCTCACTTCCCTGCGCAGCCCGGCTCTCGTCCCGAGGCAGATGTTCCCGTTTGCGGTCCCGAGCCAGAACAAGCAGCAGGTGCCCGTTGTGGAGACTTGCTGCTCTGGGCGGCGGCTGTCACCAGAGCTGGGAGACGATGTGGCCAGGAAGCCCATCTGGGGACCTCCGGGGACCTGACTGCTCAGCATCAGTGAAGCCTTTCAGTGATACCGGCTTGCTTCATCCATTTCAAAAACTCCAGCAAAAAAGAATACAAAAATGGAGTTGGTGAGAGTGTAAGGAAAGGTAGCAGTGGCATGTGATGGGTGAGAGCAGAAGGAATAAGGAATATCAACATCGGATGTCTTTTGAACGTCAGCAGAGGGCAAAGCAGCAGGCGTGTACTTTGGGGTGCTGGGTGGCCACGACGGCAGGCGTACCACCTTGGTGCATGTTTTCGTAGAGGTCCCTATTGCTTATTATAGTTTGTTCTAGTCTGTTGCTAATCTTGTTCAGCAGTTGCTCCTCTTAATTATTGAAGTACTTTTACAGAGATGTAGCAGATTAATCCTTTTAGTTCTGCTTGCTGCCAGAAGAGATTGCCACCATTATTCTCATGCTATGGAAGGAGAGGTTGGAGCAAGGAGAAGCAGGGCTAAATTTAGAAAGCCTGCGTTGACATGTGTGTTCTGTTCTGTAGCTGTAGAGAAGTATATGGTGGCAGGTACCAGTCACGAACAGTAAGAGCGCATACAGGCAGGGGCGAGGCTGGGACAGTTTATCCGAGATCTGGAGGGTGCAGGCTGTTAAGAGTCTTGAGGGTGCAGCAGCCGTGCTGCGACCTGCTTGGGGTACCTCTGCAGCCCCTCTGCACCAGCTCCTAGCAGGGGGGGCAGCTGCTGAGGCATCACTTATCTGGTCCTTGCCTCACTGGAACACAAATATTAACTGACAAACAGTTGCATAATAAACGGCACAATCACTTTGGCCTGTTGACTTATCTTCCAGCAAAAGAAATAAACAGGGAAAAGTAGGAAAGTTAACTCACAAACCAATAAACTGTTACTGCACTTGCATGAGTGGGGCCTGAGGCTTGCACGATGACTGCTGGGCTGATGTCTCCCAGAAGCTTAACTTGGAGGAAACAGAGAAATATTTACTTGTTAAATATACAGGACAGCGTGATTGCTTTAGGCGCTGTGGTGTAACATGCATGCAGCCGATTCCAGTGGTATGCAATCTCCTTGTTGCCTGTTCTCCTCAGAACACTTTACAGAGCAGTTTTTAAGCCTCGCCTGGCTCTGTCCACAGGAACCTAGTAATTTTCTTGAGCAGAAGTGTCTGAGGTTGAAAGCTGCTCTGTCAGTGTTTACTAAAAGGTATCCAGAGTGGAAATGTAAATCTGCCAGAGCAGATCTTGCGTATATTTAGGGTTGCCTGAGTTACCTCTTGTTAGAAACATTAATGCTGGGCCATTAAGACTGCCTCCCCTCTACTGCTGGTGCAGGCATTGCTTTCTAAATATTGATGTAACAGCTTCCTCACAGGGACGTGGTTTGCAGCCCGGCTGCTTCCATGGGATGAGTTCCTGCGTTCTGCTGCTGTGCTGGTGTGCACGTCCTCGCGCGCACACGCGCATGTGCACACACCGGCTTCCAGCCAGAACACGTATGGCTCGGTTGAAGCCATTTGGTTTTGTGCTGTATTGTGCTGGAGAACATCCGTTCCTGCGGTCGCTCTGCTAGCTGCCTTCTCCATCTGTTCACAGCTAAGTTATTTCTTCTGTAATGTGGTCGCAGTCATACATGCAATTCCAGCTGAGGTCTTGCAGTGCTATTAGCGTGCTGTTTATTACTTCCTTATCTCTACAAACACCCTGAATAACATATTAAGATCATGTTTGCCACTTTCACAGCTGCATCCTTTGGTTCTGCCATCCTGACTAGCGCATCAGGCGCTCTCCTCCTTTGCAATTCCTGGTTGGTAAACCCTGAATTTACTGCACAAATTCAGAGTCTTCCTGTTATATTCTGGCATTTAGTTCCTTCCTTGCTATTCTAGGCCTCAAACGATAACTTCTTCTTGCGTAATATTCTGGTCTGCCACTGCGTTGGATGTGCTTCCTAGTTTTAATTTCATCAAGTATCAGTGGTCTCTGCTGATTTGCGGCAAGGCCATCAGTGAAGTTAGTGAGATGACTCCTAAGGCCTTTCTAAATAACCTCCACCCAGGGCAGTATTTTCTTTAAATTATTTTGGTGTCATCTTCTCTTGGCCTAGTTTTCTGCCTTTTTAAAATCTTAGCTAGTGCCCATCTTCTCTGGCTGAATTCCCTGTGGTACAGTATTGAAGAAGGGGCAGTTATTTAAGTAAAGAAAGATACTGTGTTAGTTTGCACAATATCTTCGATAAACCTGCCCTATCTTTTATCTTGGTTTCCATTTATTGCTGTCTCTTTAATTACTCTTCTCTTCACCATACTTAACAGCTTTGTCTGTTATGAGATAAAGCTAATGAAACCCACAGTAATGTCTCCCCAGCCCTTTTTTAATACAGGTACTGTACTGGATGTTCTGTACCCAATACAATTCATGAACTGATGGATGGTTAGGAATATCGGATGTTGAACCTGTCTAAAATGTACTTGGCTATTCTTAATTGTGAACTAATTGCTATTTTTTATATTCAGGCATGAAATTTTCAAGTTTTGCTTCCTCCTCAGTTGTGCCAGCTCCATTACTGTACGTCCTTCTTGTTAGTTGTCCTGGCCTTTATGCTTTTTTTTTTTCCCTAGCATCTGTATCTTAGATGAGAACGAAGGTATTTAGTCTTGGGGTCTTGGTTTAAGTTTTTTGTTTACACGCACCATATGCTTGAACAGGAGAAGCCTGGACATATAACTCAAGATGCATCTGTGAACTCTGGGAAGTCTGAACCTGTCTTGCTCCAGTTCCTCAGGGAGGTAATTACTAGCTCAAATGATGAAACGTTAGGAGAAAATATGAAGGGAGAAGGTATCTTGAAAGTTGAGGTGAATGGTCTCCACCTGGGAGTGAGGGGCAGGGGAAGGGAAGGTCAGGTTTTCACGGGATTTTGTTAAACAGAGTGAGCTCAGCTATTAATGGTTAATAGCGGCAGGAGCTTGCCAGGCTCTGCTGTTTGTAGAGTGCGCCGTCTTCTGAGCAGAAACAATTTTGGTGTAATTTGGAAAATTTTGCACTCTTCATTGTGAAAGTAGCTATAGCCCCAATAATGAAAAATGTTTCTCAGATACAGGATATTTTTTTGCCACTGTAGAGCTGATCATTTTGTTGGGACAGGAGTGGAGGGAAGGCATATTACCCACCACGGGAAGGCACAGGAGCAGGTTAGTGCAGGGTCACTTTTCCCTTGCTTAATCCTGGTGTGGGATCACGTGGGGAAGGATCTGCCTGAGCAGAGAGAGGCGATGGTTGGCGCTGGGGAGATGCTCCAGCGCAAATGCTGGGAAGAGCGGGACCCCGTCGGTGACGGACCTTCCCTGCCAACAGCGTTTCTACATCTGCTGGTTGCTCCCTGCAGCACCTTTCTCTTGGGTTGGGTGGGTGGAAATGGAGGGGAGACATCCCAGTGGTCCTTCTCCCTCTGGCCAGAAGTTGTTACCTCCGAAAGCAGTGCCTGATCAGTGCCAGGCTGTGTCGCACGGCTCCCGGTGGTCTGGGCAAATGCTGGCAAGTCCTGGTTTGGTGATGTGCCTTTGAGTGCCTAGAGATGCCCGAGGAGTAGGGGAGGAGAGTCTGGAGAGCAGTGGCTTCTGGTGAGTGGGGTGGGCTTGTTCCTGCTTGGTGTCAGTGCTGTGCGGGAAAGCCAGCGGCTCAGTGCTGGCTCTGCTGCACGTGTTCCTTAATTTAGTGGCAGGTGTGTTTCGAGGCTTAGGTAAGTTGCTGGGTTTGAGGGAGGCGTGAATCATGTTGGCTAGTGGGGAATGTGATGTATAACCCTGCTGTGTGGTTATGGCGTTGAGGATGTCTGTATCCCCTTCCTCCCTGAAGAAAGGTGGGGTCATCCTGGACCTGGGCTGTTTCTACTTTGGAAGGGCTCGTACTCTGCTGATATATCTGAGAAGGTACTTGAACCTCAAGTTGTTGGGGGTTACTTACTAGCTAAGGGTTGTGGACCTGCTGGAGTCACACGCATAGGCTGGATACAGCCCTAAAAAGCCAGAAGTGCGTGATATTCGTAAATCTGCATCAGATGGCCAGCTGGCAGAGAGGCAGCCCGCATGCCCCAGTGCCAGGGCTGGAGGGAAGGAGCCGGCCTGGGGCTGCCGCAGGGGCGGGCAGAGCACCGCTCCCTCCCGGCCTCTCTCCCGTGCCGTTTGGGGAAGCTTTGCCTAGGAGCAGGTTTGGGGAGCGCCAGCAGAGCAGCCGGCTCCCCAGCGCAGAGAGCTGTAGCCCCGTCCCCAGCCACGGGCTCCGTGTTGGACTGGGAGGGACGTGGGCAGAGCGCCGGGACACTGTGCTGTCCCACCGCCCTCCTCCTGCTTCGCGGTGCGCATGGGTGCCAGCAGAATGAAAGCCAGTGTGTGAGAGAGGAAGGGGACAGAGTGCCGTGCTGCTGCGCCCTGGGCTGAAAAGTGAAAGTGAGATTTGTCTTTTCTCCATACTTTAATCTGAACGAGACTTTAAACAAGAAGTAAATTAGTATAATGAATAATGGAAACTGAAATGAAAGAGGTGATTATAATTGAAACATTTGAAGGAACTCAAATCGTCCTAAAGCAGACATCCTTCTCTACAAGGATCTCCCAAACACACTGCTAGAGGTGGCTGGAAGGCAGCAGGAGGTCAGGACCAAAAATGCCTTTACCCCAAGGGTTCCTTTAGGCATGTTCAGCACCTGCTGCATGCAGGGCAGTGTGTGAGTAACTAGGGTGGGTGGTGGGAAGCTCCTCTGCACGGCTGGCAGTGGTGGGTTTGCTCTGACAGCTTTTCCTGCTCTTCCTTTTAGCTTTGTTTTCACTTTTTATTATTACTTTTCTAAAATTCTGCTGCATTTATGGTCCGTGATCTCTGGTACACAGAGTCACCGGATGGTTGTCACGCTGTGTATTCTGGTGCTTTCTGCCTTGCGTCTTTCTGAGGTGGTTATTCAGCAGCTTGTGTCTGGACCTCCATGATCTTTTAAAGCTGGCTGCTATTCCTTGTGTTCCTTGGAGTACACACATGCCAGCTTCTGACTTGCACCATGTCTCATTTCTGCAAGAAGCTCACACCACCAGCAGTGCTTGATGTGTAGTCTGAGCTGTGGCTGTGACGGGTCATTCTGGCAACTGCAGCTTATGATTAAAAAGAAAATCAGTCACTGTCATCTTGGACCCCAGCACCAGTGATTTGACAGTCCACAATACATCAGCTTCTTCCTCATCAGAGGATCTTAGACTCAGGACTGCCCCAAGGGTTGTCCTCTGACTCAGGCTGCTACCGGAAAGCTCATCTTACTTTCGGACTAGCACAGCCAGGCACGTGATCTCCCTGCCTCAAGAGGCCGCAGTGAGACCCAGGGGACCCTCGAATTCCAATTTTTGGTCAGATCTTCAGCGCCTCGGTGTGTAGCTTCAGAAGAAAACTAGAGGGTAGGAACTGCAATTACTGCTGCTGCATGATCACACCCAGGAAATTCCCCTGCGTCCTTGGTCCTCCGGGGAATTCAGAGCCATCATGTCAGCTTTTGGGTCGGGCTAGGACTGCCTGCCACAGCCTTGAGTCTCAGTTCAGTTGCAGGATAGTGGCTGCAGCTGAGATCATCTCCCCCCTTTAGAAAAGGGAACTGGGTTGCAGCTCTGCTTCCAGAGCATTGAACTTTGCATCTCGTGTGACATCTGCGAAAAGCAGTTCTTCCATGGTTGCCAGGGGTCTGCCAGTGATGCTTATTGCTTCTTGTTGTGCAGGCTTGTGGAACTCCTTACAGCCCCGGCAGCGTGAGGGCATGCTCCTGTGCGTGGGGCGAGCAGGGCGGGGAGAGGGATGTGCTGCTTTACCCAAATAACTAGCTGGTCAAAGATCCCCAAAGGTCCAAGGTGTGCATGTATCTTATGGATAACGTGCGCCTCAGTGCAAAATGCTGATGAGCTGATTTGTTTCCCAGAGCTGTCAGCCTTGGAAAAAATGCAGTCATGCGGGGTTAGTTTTCATCTTCCTTCTCATTCCCACTTTCTGTGGTGTGCTAAAATTGGATTTTAATTAAATAGCTTGTTGCCAGCTGTATCTTTTAATGCTAGCATTTGCCTTTGCTACCAGAGATATTTTGAATAGGATGGAGAGTCATCCATAGGATTATCTGTGGTAATGTGTGGCCCACATCAGGAAATGATTTAGGCAGCAGAGTTAAGGAAATGTTATTTGTAAAATGTCTTTAACTTATCATATCCCTTTAAGAGTTAGGGGCAAGGAAGAGACTCAGTTGAGGTCTGAAGAGACGGTGTATTGATGCTTACGTAGGTGCAGATTGCAGAGAGCCCAGGAAGGGGTCTTGCGTCATCTGTGGCAAGAGACACAAGCTGTGTAGTCTACCAAATGCTACTGTCATGGGTTGGACAGGTTTCAAAGATTCGACGGCTGGTTTTATGTCCCCTCGGAGCTGAAAGATTGAATGCAGGCTGGCTGGGCTCCAGCTGCCTCCTGCTATGGTTTGGCTCATGGTATCGCTGAGAAGGAAGGACCTGAATCAAACTGAGGATGAGGGGAAGGACGTTTAGGATGAGCCTGATGGTCAGGAAGTACCCCGCACCTGTGTGTTGGGGGGCAGGTACCAGCACATAAGCAGAGGGCATATGGGGTTTGACCTTCCCGGAGACCTCGCTCCCAAGCAGCCAGCATATCGCTATTACCAGAGCACATGTGCGAGAGGGGAAAGGAGCTCGGCCGAGAGAGGAACATTGCCAAGCACTTTTGGTGCTGGAGACTCGGGTTCAAGTTCAGCTTTTCTTCACGTTCGTAATAGGCTTGAGCAAACCACTGGCTTTTCCTTGCTCTGCTTCTCCAGAGTGGAGCAGAGCTCCTGTGTCAGGAGAGCATTCAGTGATGTCAAAGCCTTCAGAGCTGGCTCGGGCTCACCTGCGACTCCTGCTCATGGGGCCGAGCAGCATGGGCTGCCTCGGCTTTGCCAGTGGCTCAGTTTGTAGAGGCACGGCATGGGCATGGCACGAGCTCGTGAAGCGGGAGAAGTACTCTGGATATTGCATGCATACTGTTTCAGCACTCTTGTTCAGACTTTAACTACCGTATAGAGTAATGCAAAAAGGATATTAAAATGCACCTCAGTTTTGGGGTTGGGGTTTTTTTTTTCCATTTTTAGCGGGAAAGCTATCTGTAAATTCCTCAGCATTTTGACAGGGACATACCTGTAATAATCTATGGCTTGAAAATCATGCATTTCCTATTTTTATTGCTAAACAGAGTGTACAAGTTTGTGAAAGAGCGTGCAAACTACTTCTCAGCCTCCCTTCCGGACTGGTTGTCTTGGGTAGAGCTGATGAAGAGCCACAGTCATTCAGCCTTTGATGCCCAGGAGGCCAGGCTGGATGATATAATGATTCCTGTAGGCCTTGCTTCCTGGAGGTATCTCCTTATCTTCATTTACCCAGGTAGTTAAACCTTGCCTGCAAGCAAATGGCGGGATGCCTGCTGCTTCTCCCTGCCCAGTAGGGAAGAGATGTGAGGTTGAGGAAGAGAGTTTGTAAATTAGAGACTTGTTTTGTAAATTAGTTCATTCTCTGTCTGCCTTGCAAAGCTGGTACCTCTGCCTTCCGGCTAGGCGGACGGGAGAGCAGGAGAAAGGAAGGAGCCGTAGAAGGATGTCATTCAAAGGAGAAAGCCTGGGTGATGAGATGTAGCTTCCCAGGTGAGTTTTTTTGGCACCCTCTCTACGTTAGGGATTTGGACCTGCTCGGCTGCAAGATCAAGGAATATTGCTAAATGTTCTCAGACTTCCACCAGTCTCTGAAAGGTCTTGCTGAAGTTTCGTCCTCTTGGTGGTTGTGTTAGGAGGGACACTTTGGCTTTGAATCCAGTGCTGTGACAGTTCCACTCTGCTTAGGGGGAGAGAACAGGAAAAGATGTGGCAGACCAAAGCTTTTCTGTGGTCCGGAGGGGCGGCCGCAGGAGGTCAGCACTGGCCCAGGGCTTCTCTGGTGTGAGTGCATTTTGAGGTGGTTCAGGGGCATTTCTACCTGGGGCAGAGCCTGCCAGACTGCTGCTGGAGCGACCGTGGCACGTTCCCTTGGCAGGTTGGATCCCACCAGTGCGTCGGGCAGGCTCAGCATTGCGCCGACCAGCATCAGCCTCTGCAGCCCTGGGTGGCCACAGGCTCTAAGGGGGGTGTCGGGGCCTCCAAGAGGAGTGTCGTAATGCAGAGCAGTACCTTCCTGTAGTTCAAACTCTTTAGTTTCCCCCTTCTTTTCATGTTGCCTCTTCTACAAACCTTTGAAGAAGGCCTTCTTAATTAAGCCTTTCCCAAGTGGGATTTTGCTTTTTTTTTTGAAAGAAAAACTGCTTTGCGTTTGGGATTTTGGTTTTGAAAGAAGAATAAGGAACAACTTTCTCATTTAATGTCTGTTCTGGCTCTTTTTAACTCCATTGCTATTTACCATATTGAATTTTCTCTTAAACTTCTGCTCATGTTGTCCTGTGTATTGCCCCTTTTTTTCTCTCTACTGAAGAATCATATTGCTGCTTTCTGTGTTGTCATTACTAACACAGGATTTTCTACATGATGAGCAATTGGGCTTCCTAAGTAGTGGGATCTACCGATCCTGTCTGTACGATAAAATTAAATCAGTTTTTTTGTGGTGATTTTTCTTTTTAAAGCTCTTCTGGGCTCTGTACTGGAATTGTTCTTCTCTTTGGTCTTCACACTTCAAAAAGGAACTGTTGATTTCTGGAAAAAGCCTTATTTATTCTCTGTTGCTCCCAGGAAGGTGCGCAAGCAGGGAAGTGTTCCTGCGTAAGTACTGCAGAGTAGCACGTTCCACAGAAGCTGTCCTGGCTGATGGTCACCTTTAGACCCTCCTGCAAACTGGCCCAAGCTTGTTTCATGCTTTCAGACCCCTCCAGTCCCCCAGAGCTGCCGCAGTGGGCAGCTGGAGGTGGGTAGGGCAACCTCGACGTGGCCCCAGGTACCTTGGCGAAGGGGTCCATCGGGGGCTGGCTCTGGTCCTGAGCCTTCTGGCAACGTGGTTCCCAGCTTCCAGGGGGAGGAAGAAACATCTTCTTCCCCTTTCCCATTTGTTGTTGCTGCCTTTTGTGTGGTACTGGATGCCCGCAGCCCTGGAGAGGGATCTCCTCTCCTCCACGCTCCAGCCCCCTTCTGTTACAGAGGTTGTGAGAGAAAGCACGGTCTCTTGTAGCCCTCAGGTTTCGAAGGCTCAAGGGATAATTTAGGCTTTTTTGTGTAATTGCTGGTGATACGTATGTCTGGCATGGAGCAGGCGTGTCAGAATATCCACAGATGATCCATGGGATTTCAAGGTTGAGGAAATAAAACCAGTCATGCACATTCTGGTAAAATACTGATTCTGCTCCCAGCACGGGCAGGACCTGGTTAAAGTTGGACCACTGTGCCCTCGGTTTTCGTGAGGAAACTGTTGGAGAGTAAATGCATCCTCATTGCCTTGTGATAATGAAGTTACAAGTCTTGAAAAAGCTGCACATGGTTCCAGACTATTTTATGACTGAGAGGTTTGGGTTTTGGTTTGTTTTTTTTTTTCATTTAGTAAAGGTGACCTGTCTGACCTCAGCCACCTTCAGAAGTGGTGGCTGTGGTCATTGTACATATGTAGTGATCTTGTATTCTCCTGGTAGCACACTGGCATGGCTAGCGGTTGAGTACGATTTAGGCAAGAGTTTCACATGTCTTTTCTGTTTTGAACCTTGACAAAGAGAAAGAAATAAGCTACCTGTAGAAGTGGAGACTGGATTTCAAGCCTCCTGTTCAGATTGCTTACGATGTAAAAGAGGGGGATTTCTCGTGTCCTTCTCTTCCAGCTCCCTCCTTTGCTGACACCAGTGTATACATCAGTTCAGTTGTTGAACAGGTTTCTTTCTTTTCCACCTAAGTTTTACTTATTTGTGATTTTGCTTATTTTGCTTCTTAGTGAAAATCTTTAAAGAGAGAGAAATTATTTGTACTTCGACACTTCATTTCTGTTTCAGTTATTCAGTTGACTTTGTCATCAGCCAAAAAGGTTTTTGCACGCTGTGTTGCATAGGTTTGTTTATATGGCTGCCTGCCATGTTGGGAGAGGTTGAGCTGTAGTCTAAGCTGCACTGGTCTGTGTCCTTCAGAGATCCCATAGGGTCCGTTTCCACCACTGAGGCCAGTTTAACAAGGGAGCACAGGTAATCCACTTGCCCTTCTACCACATGTTTAGGGTGGCTTTCCTTGGGGACTCTTAAGATCACTTCTGGCAGGTTCAGGCTCAGTGCACATCTCTACTTGTTTTCCTCTTTTTGTTTTTTTGCGTTGTTCTTCCCACAGTCCCAGCTGAGCTGTGGCTGCTGGGGATGTGTGTGTTCCCTGGATGCCTTTTAGAAAGCTGCTATGTTGTTCGTTCTTAATATGCTCATCTTACAGAGGTTCTTCTGTTGCTGTAAAAGCAGCGATTTCAGTGTTTTCAGTGGCAGAAGTCTATGAGATCACCAAGACACTCTGTATTGGACAATTAATCTGTAGATTTACTGCCGGGGTTCAGTTCAAAAGGCAAGCCAGGCCTTTTGTGTCGCCATGGGCGAGCACCTACGCTCGCTCCCACTGCCACCGTGGCAGTTCTGACCCTGGTGGCACCTGGCGCAGGCAGGTCTTGGTGTGCGCAGACCGCATCATCTTATCAGAGGGGAAAACATGCAGCTGGATGGATCACAAACCCCACAGAGAACAGAATAAACCCCTGCAGTTGTGAAGCTCTTTTGTGAGTTATCTCGCAGGGAAAGCATTGCGCTTCTGGAAGGAAGGTGGGGAGAAGGCTGCATTCAGACCTGGTCGCAGGAGGTGGATTTATTTGATTGCTTAGCCCCGTTCTCTCTCTGAGGGGCTTCTCACCATTTGGACTGGGCACAGAAAAGTCAAAAGAAGTCTTGCCTGCAAAGCTTTCTTTGTTCCCTCTGCCCGGGGAGCCTGACTGAGCCCTCACCTGTTGGAGAGCAGCCCCGTGTTTCTGGGGTTGGGAGCCAGCACAGCCGCCCCTGGGGCTCTTGGAGCAGGTCCCGGCCTCCGTCTGTTCCAGTCTCCTCTCGCTCTGCCATGCACCTTCCCTTGCCTAGAGCTGGAACAAGGAGCCAAGAATTAATTGTTTTGTGTGTTCCTTTTTTCCCCCTTGTTGCATTGTGGTCTGATCGGTATCTGGGCTCATTGGGCACTGGAAGCGTTCGTTTTCCCTTCTCCAGAGACAGATGTTGGAGAGCTGAGTAAATGCTTGAATACAAAGCGAGGGGATGGGCTGAGCCAGGCGGGGATCCTTCCATTTGTGCACTTGCTCGACTCCCCGTGGCATTGCAGTTGGCGGCAGTGGGGTCATGGGGAGGAACGCTGATCCTCGGCATGGCTGATGTGCGCTTACCTGCCAGGCTGCGGGGGCTTTGGCAGAGCAGGACGGAGTATCTGGTGTCGGGCTCTAGAGTGTTTGTCTTACTGTTCTTCGCTATTTTGGGGCAGTGAAAGTAGTGGCATGGGTGTCCTTACTGGTAGAAAAAATGCTGTTCTCAAGCGTAGATGCCCCATGGCACGGGTGGGGAGGGCAGGGGCTTAGAGTGGGAGCTGGTGCTCGGAGCGGTCTGGACAAGGTGGTGGAGCCACGTGCGCGGTACCCGGCACGGCGCTGACGGACGCAGGCTCGGCTTCTCCCTGGTCTGGCTCTGCGGGCTCCCGTGCTCCTCCGGCTTCAAAACAAGCCAACGGATCTTCTGGTGCTGGTTTTTCTGTCCGTTAACGCAGGCTACAAATTGTAGATAATATCCCACCTTTGTAGGCTGAGTAAACTTTCCCAGACAGAAGGTGTAAACAAAGGTTAAATAAGTAAATACGGTTTATTTCGCATCTACCAAGGAATTTCACTGATGTGGAATTTAGCTCAGTGCTCAGAAAAGGGCTGTGAGGGAAGAAGAGAAAGTCCTTGTGAAGTGTAAGGAAGAAGGAAAATGCGAAGCAGAGCAGGGGAAACTGGGTGACTTAAAGGGTTACAAATTTGAGTGGAAATGATGATAGTAGTGTTATTTTAAGCCTTGTCATTCTGTAGACTTTAGGATTTTCAAAATGGTTCCGGAATACTCTCTCTAACGCAAGTCTTGTATTCCAAATACAAATCCGAATTGTGATGAATGTGGTGGTGTTGGGCAGCTTCTGCTTCAGTGGCACTTAACGAGATACGAAGAAACTGAGGGAGAGAATAAAACATGCCCCTTGGATTCAGCAGACAGTGCAATTGTGGAACAGTGCAAGGAAAGCTATTAATTGTGTTGGTAACTTCATTAGTTCTTCACCTGTTCCTTTTACATGCATTAGACTTTCGGGCTTTATCGTGTATGTGAACTCTTAACATTTCAGTCCTGTAATCTGAGGAAGGGACTGGATTTGGGAAAGATGAGGAGGAAGCATCTTGGTCACCTTTCCTTACAGGTTCTGCCTTCCTGGGGATGGAGTGGGGTGCTGAGGATGCAGGTTCCCAAAGCACTGCCCAAGTCTGGGGTGCTTTGGGAGCAGCACAATGGTAGAATGTCAGCACTGGTTGAACTGGAGGGGGGGGCAATAGGTGTGGTTTTGATCAATGTTGACTGAGAAGTTTTGGAGCTTCATGCCTTGTTTTCTAATTAAAGCCTTGAATCTTTTGATGCCGTGCTGCGTGCGGGTGCTGGGGAGGTGGTGGTGGCCCATGGGACAGCCCTTTCCCGCAGTGTCCTTCTGACATTTCACTTCCCTGTCTCTTTGCTTTCTTGAAAATGGCCGAGGCTGCCTCTTGGGGCTTTTTTGTGGATGTTTCTCATTGCTGTTTTTTCAGAGAAGTGCCTGATCAGGAGACCATGTTTCTAGTAATTATGCTTCATACGGACCTATTTTCTTATGCATTTAATAGGGCTCTGTCTTTTCAGCTTGTACTTGGCCTGAACTCTTGAGCAAATTAAGTTATGTCAGGGGCCTTCCACAAGTGAGATGGGCATTAAAATCTTTGATTTTTCTCAGGGCAATTATTGTGAACAGGTGAGGAAAAGGAGATGATTCAGCAAGTGATGCAGGGAAGAAGCGTTAAGACCCCTTCATTAGTAATGCTGAAGTTCAGTATTTCAAGTTCCTGACTTCAGTAGCCCGCTCATGCAGCAGGAATCCCAGGGTGACCTGTGGGCTTTGAGCAGTGCCTGAAGATGCCCCTTCAAGGGAGTTTCGTTTAACCGGGTGGCTTACCTTTTAGGTCTGCTGAGAAACAAATTTCTGAAGACGAGAAAAAAGTTCCTGTAGTGCACCTTCTAATTGTTCATTTAGGAGCAGAACTTTCCTCCAGCTGGGAGGGCTTAAGGCTGCTGTAAAGTGCTAATTAAAAGTAATAGTGATAATGAAAACAGATGTTTTCAAGACAAGTAAGTGGTGTTGGGGCACCAATCTGCTGTCCCTGGCTTTTCTGCAGGAGAAGTGCAAGCTAGTGTCTCAGAGCGGCATTTCCAGGAGGGCTGGGGAAGGGGGCTGGATCCTGGGTGGCTCATTCCGCTTTAACAGGAAGGGATGGTTCTCGATAAAGCACAGTGCAGTACAAAGCTTGCATCGCTTGGACAGAGCCACTGCTTCCGACCGTGTGCTGCCTTCCAGTGCGGAGGGGTGGGTGCATGAAGGTGGAGCTGAGTTGGTGCTTTGAAGCTGGGACCACCATGAACCTGGGACATGGAGTAGCAGGCAGGCTGCTGCTGACCACAGGGTAGTCCAGCATCGCTGGAGCCTTCAGATGCTGTTACAGAATGAGTGATATATAATGCTGAAAGCAATGAGGTGCAAGCATCACTTGATCCACAGCAGAGTCAGTCGAGTACTCCACAGACCTGTATGTCCCAGTGCCTTCCAATAGCTTGACTCTGTCACTGCTGCAGTCATCCTNTGACACTGGGGAAAAAAAAATCCTATCTCTTGGAGGTGTTTTATTCTTTTTCTCAGCTATAGTTTATTAGGAACTGGGCAAGTGCAGTTATTTAACTGAAATGGTTTTGAATCTTTTATTTTTTCAGTATGAGCAGAGCCTTATGCATGTGGGTTACAATCCCCTGCAATCTTTTCTGGGGAGTCTTTGTGATCTAGGTCCACCCTGGTTAGCAACTGCTGTTACTGTTACAGCACTAATTACCATGCCTGGTGCTAAAGCAGTTTACATGGGGAGCTTGGAGCTACTCAGCTGAGGTTAGTCTCTGGCTTAAGAGGCTTTCTGCAGTAGCTTTCTGAGCACAGAGGTATTAACAACACAGAAGACAGAGAAGACCACTTGAAATTTCATCGACCCTTTTTGGCTGCTGTGTTAGGGGGGTTTTTTGTTTTGTGTTTAAAAGATTGATCTGTCTCTCCCATTGCCTGGTCTTGCTGCCTGTAAGCGGTGACCTTTCTAGGCCTTGGTGGGAAAGTGTGGGTGTCTGAAGAACGGGCTGGCTGTTTAGTAGTCATATTCAGGACCACTATTTGACTTGTCGTCTTGTGCTGTAGAAATAGGCTTTATCACGGCTAGAAAGTTGATATGTTCTGTGGAGCTTTCTGTAGGTGACTGGAGGATTTACTGCCTCCTGTTTGTTATTTGTCCCTCTGACTTAAGCTGTTCAGGTGCTCTGAAATGTCCCGTTTCTCCAATTGTATAGAGCAGTAGAGGAAAATGGTTTAAGACTCTGAATTGTTTTCTGCAATACTGTCTTAAAACAGGAGGGGTAGAAAATAAATCCCAGTAAGCCTTTGGGGAAGTGCCTCCACCCTGCGTCCTAGTGAGTATGGTCAGGGTGCTCGGTTCATCTCCCGGGGAGGACCCTGCAGGGCTCTGCTGCAGGGACCGTGCCCAGCAGTGAGCTAGCTGACACGTAATGCTGGTGCTTTGCTGGCTGCGTGGCTGAGAAGCGTGCATAAAACAAGAAGCCTTACGGATAGAGTTGAGGGACATGTGTTAGTGCTTCAGATGGAGAAGGCGGCTTTCAGAATGCTTGCAGCTGTGAGCAGATGTGGAGCTGGGGTTGGCTGTAAATGATAGAGGATTTCTTAGGAGCAACAGCAGGTCCCTTGTCTGGGAGAACCTGACACGCTGGTACTTGACGCTGGCTCCTGGTTAATTCTTCTTCTGGTCCTGGGGGAAGGGAAAGGTGGGGGCTGGCCCTTCCTAGGGGTGATAGGGAGGGAGGTGGTCTCCCTTTTCTAGATTTTTATAAGGAAGGACTGTTTTCATCTTGCTTGTATTCAGAAATACTGATGAGAGTCTGAAAGAGCAGCCCCAGCCCTCAGCCCATCACCAGAGTTTGGGGTGAGAAGGGACAAGTTTTCAAAGCTCACGTCCGAATCTCCAGCCTCTAAGGCAGTGGCTATGTGGTGTGGCGTGTTTGCTCATCGGAGCGCCGTTTCGATTGCATTGTCAATTCCATCATTAACCTTTTAACTGCTCTGCAAGCAAGCTGGAGAAAGTAAAATGCCATCCTCGCCAGTCTTCTGTGATACAGATGTGCACAGGAAAGATCAGCCTAGAAAAAAGAGGTAGTTTCAGCAATGGAAGGATGAAAGGGTTGTGAGGATGTGTAATGTTTTGTCTTTCACCCTGAAGAAGAACTTGGCTGGAGAATCCTTTGCTGACTATGCTTGTGGGGGAAGTAGCAGCCTTTTAAAGGGTGGGGAGGCACCAGGGAATGGGGGAGGCACCAGGGAGTAGGGAGGTCATTCTGATGCTGATGAGAGAAGGCACAAAGAGGAGAAGGGAGAGGAAGAAAGGTCTAGAGCGTTAGCCAGAAGCACCATCTATGGTCTAATCCAGGTTGAGGCCAGCCCATAGTAAAATTGCTTTGACTGGTGTAAAGTTTATTTTGCAAATGTCAACTGTGATTACTTAGAGAAAGTGACCCAGATTGCATGAAAGCAGCCAGCCAAAATGGTGGAGTTTGCACCGAGCACTGCCTGCAGTCCATAGCATATGGTCCTTCGGGTTAATAACTGAGATGAAGCTGTCAGAGCCTTGTCCATACTGGGAGATAATGGGACCCATACTCCATAATTAGTGCCCTTAGAGCTGCTGACAGAACCCTGGAGCTTCAGCCCTTGTTAAACTCATTTTCAGCTGTCATTTGGCAGTGGTGGCAACGTGGAGCCCAGTTATGTTATAGTATAGTTCCCATTCCTGCTCCTGCTGGTGGAGAAGTAACAGATGCTTTTGCCAGAGTAGACACAATCTGGCAGTTTGTGCTTTGCTTATCTTCGGAAGGCCAGTTGGTGCCTATTATTGCATTTAATTCAAGAGAAGCATTTTGGTATTTGAAGCGACTTCAGAATCAAAATGTTGCCTTGCTTTGTGCTGGTAGATAGTTGCACATCTTGCAGGCACCCAGTGGCAGGGTGACAAGCCACTGTGTCACCTGTTTTGAGGTATGGCCTGCATGCACATATACCAGGTGGTACGCAGAGGTGGATCTCCCAAAGCAAGTATATCTGGAGTTCAGACTTCTAAAAAGAATTCTTAATGCATTGCGCAATATTTTAGACCCTAAAGGGAAAAAATTCTGTTAAACCTTCTTAAAAGGATGTAGAAAACTTCTGAAGCAGAGAAAAAAAGCGATTGAAATCTTGAAGAAAATGTTTTGGAGTGGAAAGCTGAGTTTTGATTTTCAGCTGATCAGGAGGATCCAGAACTGAAGTTACAAGTTTTGGTATTTGAGCTCTTGCTTCCCTGGAAGGGGGTGCGCCAGCGAAAGGCGGGCCCAGGGGTTGTGTGTAAGAGTGCAACCGTGATATCGGGTGTATATGTGATGAATAGGCCAGGGACTATGTCTAGTAATGTGACCTTCTCCATCCAAGCAATAGCTTGGAGGTGAAGGTGACTCAGGATTTCTGTTTTGGCACAGCAGAGCGTGGAGGACTCTCACCAAGGTTCAGAAGGGCTTCAGACAGATTATGTTCTGGCAATTCTTATTTTTGTAAAAAGCTCAAGACGGCACTAGGAGCATCTTGCAGGCACCCTGCAATTATCATAATAAACAGTTTTATCATCTGCTTGGCAATCAATAATGTGGCTTATGCTGCTTTAGTATCTCACTCGTATTGATTACCTTAACAACTGTGCTGCGGTCAGCTTCTGTTAACCCATGCTCTACTGATGGGGCTTGTCTGTCCTGCTGCAGGAGGCAAAGGACTCGGCTTTCAACGCAGGCATGTGCAGAAATTAACAGCAGGACAGGTCAAACTCAGCTTTTAATCGGAGAGGCTTGATGGTAGGATTTGATCCAGGAACATGGATTTGAGTGCGTATTCTGTGTACGTGGTATTTTAAAAATCAGATTGAAATGTGATTCTCAGTTTGGGCTCAGATGAGTTTGGGCTTGTAAGAGTATTGTGCAGTGCTTTGTCAGAAGGGGTTTCCCCCGAGCAGTGCGTGCCCCAGGACCCCTGCGCTTGAAGAAGGACGGCTGCTCCCTCTGCAGCGAAGTTACTGGGGCCCTGGGCTCCGAATGGGACTTGAATGGGAGCACTGGACATCCCTCGGCTGCTTCGGGGTCTGCTGGGACTACGCGAGAACTGGCTGATGCACTGGCGTGCCGGCACCTCTCACACCTGCCTGGCCTGTGAGAGCAAAGGCTGTGCTGTGGAATCGGGCATGTGCTGTGAAAGTCCGCTGACCCCACTGCAGCCTGCCAGGCTGAGCCGGGGGACCCCGATGCTGCTGCCTGTACCAAAGACTTTGTCTCAGCTAAGTGAACCCTTGGGCGTGTTTTGAGAGCATTGCCTCTGCTTCCGGCAGAGCAGTCAGCGATTAAGAATATCAGGTTAGTAGCTTATTCCATTCTGGGAGGAAGAAAGATGACTCTCTATGTCAGCATCCAGATGGAAAGACGGGACTTTCTGGGATTTGGGTGTACCTAGGTAGTTGGGTCTCGTGGCCCAGTATTTCTCCTAATGGAATTTCCCATCATTTACTGCCCTGCTGATTTCTGATCAATGAAAATAAAATTGCATTGCCTCCTGAGAGGCTCCATGTATGGCTACAGCCTCCAGCTGTGTCAGTTCCGGTAAGATAATCTCATCAGGCGTGCAAGAGGGTAATAGGAAATAAAAATAAAACCCACAATTAGCAAGAGGCCAAGCAGTACAGTAACGCTTTCAGTCCTGGAGGTCTGGAGAAGTGTGTGTAGCAACTTCTTCCCTATCTCTGAAGGAGCCTGCATCCCTCACAGGTGTGCTGCAGCGCAGTCCTCGCTCTGTGCAGATCCACCGGACACAGGCTTTGACACCTGTATTTATCTGAACCTGTGTCAGCTCTCCCTTGTGAGATGGTTAAACTTTCACAAGAGATGTGTTTGTTCTGAAGTGTATCGGGGATGTAGCAGCTGATAGAGTGGCTGCATACTGTGGACTAGGAGAGCATGAACTTGAGACTTTGAGCTGCCAAGCGGCATGTAGTTGTTGACTCCTGTTGGTTGCTGCAATCAGGAGGCTTTATTTTGGCCAGATAAAGAAAATGCTTAGACTGTATCTGAAGTCCAGAGCAGGGCACTGTTTTGGTAGCGGATGGGTGTGCAGATGCTCTGTTCACAGGAGCATAGGACCTTTTGGATCTGCTAAAAGTTTGACTAAAAGGCACTCCAAATGGGAAGGTTTCCCAGCCATACTGGCAGGTTTCTTTACCTGTTCTAGGGTTCTGGGTTTTTTAGGGTATCTTCCAGGGATACAGCTGTGACTGGTAAAGTTTACTCCATAGCAAAACATTAATAGCCGATCTGAGCACACATATGGTGACCTTTGCAATGGGGCTTTGCAACACCAGTGTGTAATTCTGAACTAACATATCGGGCAGCCACGGTGTTTGTCTAAGTAGCAAGCAGGATGGTTGTTGAATGACCTAATGCCGCTGAGCCTGCTCTCCTTGTCCAAAGCGTCGGCTTTCCCGAAGGGTAGGAGAGAGTGACTGAGCCCAGGACCAGGCAGTGTGTCTGTTTCCTAACAAGGACTGGATCTGAGCCCTGGCAGAGGAGATCTGCATGACTTACGAATCTAACTCTTACCCTCTGCTTGGCCCTTGACACTAGTCTGGAACGCACATGTTGTTTGGGTAAATCAGTAGAAGGAAAGAGCGTTGGCAGGACTTCTTCCCTAGCCACGTGAGCCTGCATGTGGAGAGCGTTGCTCGGAGAGCGCAGTCTAGCAGCAGAGCATTAGCTCTTCAGGTGGGCCGTCTAAGGTTGGCTGTGTCTGCTCCTGAAGTCATGTTGCAGGGCTGCTTGAAGCTTAGCAGTGGTGGTGTGTAAGAGTTGGCTCTTGGTGTAGCAGTGCAAATGCTGCAAGTGTTCTTGCCTGGGTGGGGCCACTCAGTATGTCGAGTAACTGAAGATGGGAGGTGGGTGAACCATCAGCAGAGCTGCGAAAGCCAGCAGGAATCCCTCACTTTCAGGAGCCGTTGCCGTGATTTGCGTCCTATAGTCTTGCTATAAATGCTGCACTTTCTTGTTGGATTCAGGAACAGCGCTCTGGCGATGCAAATACCATCTTGGATTTGTTTATATGTGTCTTTATGGTGCTTGAAACGTGGAGCAGTTCAGGGCTTCTCTCTTAACAGGCATCTCTGTGGGTTAGATGGGTGTAGGCGTTGCCTAGTGCAAGGCCTTACGGATGTAACTGCCCTCTGTAGTAGGGACCAGGTGGCCCAAATGCAGCTGTGGCAGCTCTTAACCAGTGCAAGCTACTGGACAGTCTGCTAGGGTAAAAACAAAGGAGGGGGGAAGGGCAAGCTTCAGACTGCAGCAAAAGGGGGGAGCAGTAAGGCCCCCTTCCCGAGGCATTAAGGTATGGGGGCACTTGGGGGACCGCAGAGTCTGTGTGACGGAGTGAGGCACTTTTGTCCTTGACAGGTCTTTGGTTAGTTTTGCAGTTAGGTCAACAACAGTGCACTGAAAATGCGAACCAGATGCAAACGTAGTTAGTTATGCAGCAACATAGGCTGGAAACAGCATTTGACAAGAACTGTTGGGTTTTTAGAGCAAAGGGATGAATTGCGCAACTGCAGAATCATGGAATGTGTGATGTTTTGAAACAAACCAATGTGGAAACAAAATCTGAAACTTCGGTGGTGTCCTACGTAAGAGGAGAGGTTCGTGCAGGACCTGAAAACAAGCTCTGTGTACCGGGTGCGTGTAAATGCCATGTCACTTCTGAACTAAGCAAGAGCTTTACTTTGTTTTGTTGAGAGAAATGCGACTTAAGCTGGTTTCCCTCTGCTACAAAATACTTTCGGTGCAAAGAGTCTCTCTGGAGGGATAAATGTTCTTTTCCCTAGCTGCTCACTTAAAACCCTCTGGCACTCCTCTGGATTACTCTGCTCTCAATGGCAGTGGGTTGATGATTATATAAATATTTTCATGTGTAGTACAGTAGCTGGCTCAAAGGGATCAGCAAACTTGGAATAATAGTTCATAACAAAATGTTTTCTGAAAAGCTGCCTGAATCTTGTGTTACTCTCATTGGCTCAATTTTAGCTGGTGTGAAGGACAGAGGAAAAAATGTGGATAATGTAGAAGGTTCACCTTTTCAAGGAGACCCTCTCTCGTAGTTTCATGCCAAGTGCTTGAGCCCTACAGCTTTCAGTCCTGTTTTGTTCAGTGTTTCCTTTGCTTCCTGCTGCTTGAAAAGCTGTTTATGCTAATGATCCTGTGAAGATCTGAGGAACTGGCTGTGCCTATGCATGTGAGCCTGTGTGTAAGAGAGTGCTTGCATTTTCTGTCCTGTTAACGAGCGTGCGCAGTGCAGCGCTTGTTTGTGTTGTCAGCATGCCAGTTCTGGAGCGCTGTTGGCTGCCAAAGGCAAGCCCTCCATGTGGTTGTCTTCCTGCTGGGAGAAGACTGTCCTGTCCTTTGAGGTGCCTGATGAATCTTTGCCTTCTGTAGACCACGGTGTGCTACCTCATCCTCTTCTGGGACTTTGTGCCCTTCAAGACCTGTTGGCTAGAATCCCTCAGAAGGGAAAACATAGAGTGTTCACAAGGGCTTCCACAGAGCCATGTGAATTCACTAAAATGGTTGCCAAGCATTGCAACAGGCTGCCCAGGGAAGTGGTTGAGTCACCATCCCTGGAGGGATTTAAGAGACATGGCGCTTAGGGACACGGTTTAGTGGTGGACTTGGCAGTGTTAGGCTAACAGTTGGGCTCGATGTTCTTAAGGGTCTTTTCGAGCATAAACGATTCTATGATAGTATGAATTCTTGGCTTTGCCAGGACAGCAAACCAGTTTGTGAGGACTTGCAGCCCCAGGACTCTCGTCAACAGGTGTTGGAACCCATGGGTCAGTGTTCGTTAGATCATTCTTCTACCAGCAGGCAGGTCTGGCTTGCTAATTCCACTCCTGGTGCAATGGCATCGGACATGGCTGTGTGTCCAGCTGGAAACAACACTCTGGCACTGAGCAGTGGCTGCAGAGAAACTCTAGAAGTCAAAACTGAGCTTAGGCTTTTGGTTGGTAAAGCCTAACCCCAGAAGAGGAAGGAGGCTAGATGTAGAGTTTGTTCAGGATTTGGCAAGACTGATATCTTGTTACGAATACTCAGCAAACCACCTTTGTTGATGAGGCAACTCCACTGTGATCAGGTGTGTGCCAAAACACAACTTGGTCTTGCTTGGAAAGGTGCAAGATGTGACTTGCTATATGAAAGAGGAAAATTAGTTTATAATTTCTTCTATAGAATGTTGAACTTGGCAAATCAGTATCACTATTTGGGGGGGGGGAGGTTGTTAGGAATTACATAAGAGGAATCCCAAGGCACTGATGTCATAAATTGTTGATGGGAACCTCCAGCTAGAAATCATTCTTCAAGCCATGCATCTGCATTCACTGTTATGCTTAGCTTTTGGCTCATAAGTACCATTTTATCCTACTATTTCAAGTCCTGTTGCAGAATACCTCAAGACTTCCCTTAGGCTGGCAGGTATTCTTACTGCTTTCTGGCACCTTAATGAATGGGAGAGAGCTGGAATCTGTATCTTCTGTTTAAGTTAGAAGATAAAAGCATTTTATGAAACTGGGAATTGAAACTATCTCTGTATTGCTATCAAGCTTGAATATCCAGCCCTTGTCGCTTAGGAAATTTAAAAAGATCTTTCTATTCTAGGAAGTGACTTTCCACATATTTGTGTGATAGCAGCTGCTGTATAAATCTCAAAGTGACAACATGCTCATGCAACCTTATTTTACCCTCTTATATGGCCACCCTGCTTACTAAGTGAGACGGTGTGGGATCATGTAATTAAAGACAGTGTCATAATGCATATGTGTAAAGGAGCAAAATTGAAGTTGCTTTGGCAACATACATTCCATTCTTCCTCAATTTTTGAATTTTCGATCTTAGGTAATGATTTTTATCCTGTCTTTCCATATGCACTTTCTTAAGTGTTACAAGAGTGCTTTGTAGCATGCCAGGTGCAGGAGAGTGACACAGAAAAGCTGTGATGCTTCGGGTTCGTTGTGTCACCACTCCGGACGAACGTGGTAATTGCCTTGCTTCCCCCCTCCTGGACTTCCTGCTCTCGGGAGCTTTGAACATACCTGATCTTAGGGATCATGAAGTTCACTTGGTGGCTCGGTCACCTTTGGTGCGTCCATCCCTAGTTTTTAGGCCGGAACAAGTGTCATGGAGTGCCATTCCTGAGATGGGAGCTTCTTGGCTGACCTGAACATCAGCGCTTGCCAGGTTCTGTCCTCCTGAGGACATTGTACAAGGCCAATGGTGTGCACAGAGTGTCTCAGCCCGCCTGTAGTCCTTATGCTGTCTTTGTCCTCTTGCCTCTGTCCCTGTGCGCTTCCCCTCTGAATCACCAGCACCTGCGCTGGAGCTAATCTAGAGTAGTCTCTCAGCCTGTATTTATGGTATTGATTTATAGAGTGTCTGTTGGCACAACAGGTAGGTGTGTATTTACAAAGTGTAGAGGCCGTTGTGCAGTTTTCTCCAACAGGAACCACTCGAGTTCAGTTGCTGACTGTGAGCGTTTGCGTGAGCCGCCTCTTTTGTGGAGCCATGGCAAAACGCTTAAGAGCTGGCTGGAGTTTGAGCCTCTGCTGCTTGCCAGGATGCTCTGAAGGAGCAGACCCTGCTCATTACAGGGTTGAGCACTTCTCTCCACCGTGCGGCTGTGGGAATAGGGAGGGGAGGGGTGCCTCACTGGGTATCTTCCAGGGTAATGGCCGTGGATGTAATGCATCTGCTTGTATCTTTTCCCTGTCCTCGGCACCCTTTTTTTCATGGTGCCATGTGGGTCATTAGCTGAGGGAACAGTTTCTCACTGTCTCTTTCTCCTTTTGTTTTCCTCCTTCCTCATTGCTTCCAGTCTTGGTTTACTGCCAAACAGCCTCTTGTGAAAGGGCCGCCTAATTAACCCTGTGCTAATTAACAATTTAAAATTACACAGCACGGCTGTTCATATTTAATTCTCGGGAAGCCTGGGCAACAGCAGGAACCCCCTCCTCCCTCCTGCTTCTGTCCCTGCCGCCCGCGCTGCTGCCGCGCGTCCCTGGCGGGAGGAAGCAGCCTGGTGTCGTGGGCTGGGGGCTGCCCCAGGAGCCCCCAGCTTGCCAGGGGGGCGAAGGTGTTGCTTTAGCGTCAGCCACTCCTTGGCGGTGGAAGCGCTGCTGTAAGGTGGCACGTCTGTCCCTGTGAGGATGGGGCCGGGTGCTGTAAGGAGGTGACGGGGGGAGACGTGGGAGTTGACTCCACTTGTGTCCCGGACAGAGCGTGGCTGCAAACCACCAGCCGTGGTTAGCGGAAACTCAGCGAAAGCGTGGGGCACGCGGTGCGGCGCTTTCACTTGCGCTGTGCCATCCAGATGTGCCATCTCGGCTCTGGACCGCCGTGGCTGCCGCTCCCGCCCTGATGGAGCGCTCCCTGCCCCGCCGTGTCCGCGCTCCTCCAGCCGGGTCCCAGAGCCGCTTGGAGGGGCTGCGAGATGCAGCGATGCTGCGGGGAAGGATGGGGGGCTTGGGTGGGCTGTGTGCCAGAGGCACCGGGAGCACAGCGGTGGGAGCAGCAGGAGCCTCGGGGGTCGCCATCAGCCGCGTGGAGCAGTGGTGGGACCCGATGCTGGAGAGGGGATGGGGAGAGCCCTTCCCCGGCGGTGGGAGCGCAGGGAGTCTCCGGCACTCGGGCTGTTCTCTCTGTAACTGGAGTTCATTGATTTTACGGGAAACCATGTTTACAGACAGAGTGCTGATCGACCTGACGAGTTGACTTCTGCCTCCTTAAGTAAGAACTACCTTTTCTTATTGACTGGCTGATAAACAGAGCAGAGAGGGTGGGGGACACGACGTGTGGAGTGCATGGCGGTTGGGTCTGTCCTCACAAGCTCTCCTCGTCCCATGCGGGTCGCTTAGGGGTGGTCTGGGATGGAGGAAGGTGCCAGGCCTGTAATAGTGGACTAATAACCACATTGTACTCCTGCTGAGAGTATGGTTTGCTTTAAAGAGGAAATTGCTCTTCAGTTTAAAGGGATGGTATCTGCAGTTCCTGTGCAAATAGAAACAAATCTTTCTGTGCCTCTTCCTCCCTCAGCATCATTCTTCAGGAATAGCTCTGGTGATGAACAGAATGGGCAAGAAAACCTTGGGTTTGCACAGGAGCTCGGCCTGTGTCCAGGGGCTCTGGCTGGCCATGTCTCAGCCGTGGGTTTTTCCGCTTGCCCTGGAAGGGCACCTCTGTGTCGAGGAAAGGGAGGGGAGAGAAGATTCCTTCAGAATAGCACCTCCTGAGCTGGTTAACTTGGAGTGAGTGTGGGGAGAGATGTTAAAGCAATGCAAGGCAGAAAAGCCCACCAATTAATTGGTAAGCGCTTGCAGGTTTTCCTGGCCTGGCCTGGCCGGGAGAAGAGATTGGCTTTCTTGTCAATAAACAAGTCCCCAGTGCAGCATCAAAGCCGCAGTCCTTTATCAATCGCGGCCTCCTCTTCCCGCATGTTCCTGTAACTTACCAAGCATTTATTACATTGATTTTACAATCAGGCTGTTAACCCTCCCGCCCCATCAGCCCTGCTAACCCTTTTGGCCCAACTGTCAGTCAGGCATCTTCCTGCCAATCAAGAGTTCTTGATAATGGAGATGCTCAGGTTCATGTTGTATCTCCTCTAGGCACATTTTTGGGGGAGCTGTGCTGGCAAGCTGAATGCTTTTTGTTTCAAAGCATTTGTGGGGTGCTGTTGTTCCACATTGCAGTTTGAAGTCTGCATAGATATTACCAAAACTTTTCTTGGCAGAAGTACAAGGCTTACGGAGTTTCTTACTTTACTCATTTTTTTTCACCCGATATGAATTTGGTTTGGTTTAATTTGGATTGCAGTTGTCAATCCAAAAGGTAGCAGTGAGAGGGAGAGAGTATGTCATGTTGTGGGAAGGTGAATATGCAGCCTCAACACAGAAGGATCTGGGATCAATTTAAAGAAAACATACAGCTAGGGACAAATGTTCAGTGGGAGAGAGCTGGTGCAAGTAAGAGCTGTTACAATGCAGTGTCGAAGTGTCGCTTTAGCTAAGGTAAGCAAAACTGATTAAGGAGACTGAGCATTTTGGCAACGGGATTATGGTATTCTTTCTTGTTCCACTCAGTGCACCAGGTTATTTTTATTGCAGATCAAATCACTATTTATTCCCAGTGCAACCACAAAGACAGCTGTGTATGGCACAGAATCCAAGGAAGGTGGGGACTGGAAATGCTGTAAGGTAATACTGTGTGTGGACGCTTTGGATCCATGTACTTCTGTAGGCATCTTCGCCCCTCTTGTTCTGAGAAATGTTACTTTCTACCTTCACACGTAGTTGTAAATACGTTTTCTCAAGCTTCACCAGAAGTAAAATAGGACAAAAACCTGCCCAGATACCTTCATACAGGCACGCCTAGGATCCCTGTCTGGTGGTCAGCAGTGTGAGAGATTTGACTTGCTTTCGTCCTGTTCCACTTCTGCTTCCCGCGGCCCAGGAGTAGTGTTTGGGTGTAGGGGAGAGTTGCTGCTGATGCAGGGGTGAGGACAGACAGAAGACACGTCCCCTTGTTCCCTTTAACTGCTGGAGTGCTTTCTGGTGCTAGCGAGGAGAGCTTTTTCTTTCCTTTGCAGTGGGAGGCTCGCCAGGGCAGGGGAAAGGGCACCAGAAGCAGTGAAATAAGTACCAGGCAAAAGCGTTGAGGGATTGTACTCTCAAAGAATATGCAGGAGTAACCCCCAAAAGGAACTGCAGTATTTGGAGAATAGGGGAGAGATCCTCTTCTCACCTAGGGGGATCGTATCTATTCTAACATATTGTTATTAATGTTAATCTATGATGTCACAGAAATTACAAATTTCCATTGTTGTGGATGAAGAGGAGCTTGGCAAAAGTGAAGGTGCATAAATGTACATGCATCTGACATGCACATAAGTACATGCATCTGTCATCACATATGCAGAATTACATAGGAAACAGTATCAAGGGAAAATATGAACACGTGAAGGCAAATCAGAAAAAGTATGGATAGCTGCATGCAGTAAATGATAATAAACAGGTAGATAATGAAACCGGGAAAAAAAGAGAGAATGTTGAATGTTGCTCCGTTTTCATTTGCTTGAACTAGTTTAGGTAATTCACTCAGTGCTGCTGTGGCATGTCACCTGCTTTTGTAACTGATCAGGTCTTCTCTGGGAAATTTTCAGTTCTCTTCATACTTTCCCTCTCTTCCCCCAGTTGCTGAAGTGCCAGCTGCCTGTCTGCACCGGCGAGTCCCCGTGCGCTGGCACAGTTGCGTGCAGCGTGTGCCGGGCAGGTGGATGCGCGGGGGAAAGGGCCGTGGTCTGTTACGGGCACGCTGCTCTGCAGGAGCTCGCGAGGATTTTCCAGGTCTCGCGGACTCAGATCGAGCTAGAGAGCGCTGGAAACACTTTCAAACTAGGATTATAATATTTAATGTTTAGATAGCAGCGTAGGTTGCCAAAACACTGATAGTCTCTGCCGAAAGAGACCAAGGGCGGCAGCAGGCTGCTGATGCGAGTGGAGCCTTTGAAGGGAGAGACCTTAAACCCCCGAGGTGGCAGCTGGTAGGTACGCAAGCCTGCTCTGTGCAAACGGGCGGAGGGTCCTGACTGATAGTCTGGTCTAGCCAGAGCTCCAGCACTGTGCACTGCTTGTAGTACCTCATGAGCTGAAGCAGCAGCTACTTGGAGGATGCTCAGGTGAGAGCAGCTCCGAGGAAGCCGTAGTAAAGGAGAGAGGATTAAAGAAAGAATTAAAAGAATTTGTGTAACTTTAAGTGTGTTATTTAGAGTAGATCCCACTGAGTAAGAGTAACAGCGTACTGTTAAATTAAAACTCGCCCTGCCCCCCAAACCCATATACTAAGTATCAGTAAAAACTCTCCCCCAGCATGTGTTCAGTTTTGGAAGAGCCTGACAAGCAAAGTGGTGCTTAGTTGGTAGAAGATAAAATACTGCGGAAAAATTCCTGTGTGGCATCAATGACCACGGATCTAGAGCATGAGTCTTTTGTTGTCTCTTGGTTCACAGATTGTAAAAACGTGGTGAAGTGGGCCTCTGCTTGCATGGTTTTTCCTCAGTTGTTTTCTGTGGATGCTTTGTATCTGTATACCCAAAGAAATCTGTGGACCACCGGTAAAAATCACTTTTACAGTTGAGGTAATAGTGCTTTCATTTCAGCTGGTGTTTCCTCCCATGTGGCTTGCACAGCAGCTCTCTATGGGAAGCAGACTAGAGAAGTGCTTCTTTGCAGACGGGATTCTTGGTAGGGTTGCAGCTGAACTGGCAATCTCCTGCTGATTTGTGGTCTGCATTACAATGCTCCAGCTCCTAACAGTAGCACTATCTAATCTCATAGGTCTGTAACCTCTAGAAAGGCATGTCCTGCCAAACTGGCTCTGGTAGGATTGCAGCGTAAGACACTCTGGCAGGATGCAGCAAACGGGGTAGAGGTGGCGGGGAGCTGTGGATGTCGGCCACGCTCAGCAGCCTGTGCTCGCTGGCTGCCTGGCAGTCAGTGGGAGTTCTCTGGGTCTCGTTGTATTTGGTGGAATAGAAATAGTGGGAAGGGTATCCTTCCTCCTCCTCTAGGACCTGCACCGGCCGTTTGCCTCTGGGAATGAGAGGAAGCCGTCTGTGCGCAGAGGCTGTGTCCTGCAGGATCTCTGGGAGCTTCCTGGAGCGTGGTGGGCTGACCGCTTTCCGATCCCCAGGATGGACCCTTGTCAGATCTGGAATTTCCTGTTTGGTTTCTCTCCTGACGTCTCCCTGTTTAAGCTCTGTCCAGAACACAGCAATTAAATCTCCTGTGCATACCAAACGCTGTTACTCCGAAATCTCTATGAGTTGCTCTGGGTCTCATGGTCTACCATGGAGGTGCACGTGTGGTGGCTCCGGTTCTGTGCTTCCTGAGGCGTTAACAGAAGGGAATCACCAAAAAATAACAGCATCTGACTGAGGGAGCCACAGAGTACGTTTTTACAAGGTTTTAAACCTCCAGCACTCTTTTGTTGTAGTGTCTTAACTTTGTTTCTGTCAAAAGCTTTTCTGTTACATTTTTGTTCAGTTTTTTGTTTGTTTTCTGGAGATCTAAGGCTTTGGGGGAGGCAGTGCAGGTCCTAACAGCCTTCCTGCCCCCCTTCACGAAAGGTGTTGGGGGAGGTTTTCACCACCTTCCAGGTCCCTTCGATTTGCCTCTTTCGTTTCTGCTTCCATTGTATTTCCATTGCTTGTTTCCAGCGGTGCATTGCCCAAGACCGGGCTGCGCGTTCCTGGAGCCCGTCTTGGGGCACCAGCTCTCACAGCCTCCCGTTTGGTCCCGAAAAGTGGGGTTGGTGGCCTTTGTGGTGGGGGATCTTTATGGGAACTGCCTCTCCTCCCCGACTCACCTGCCTTTCTCCTTCTCTCCCCACCTGCAGGTCCGAGCCGTACCGGGTGCAATGAGCGCTCCGTGCCGGCCCTGCCATGGAAGGCTGTGACTCGCCCGTCATCCCTGGGAAGGACAATGGGTGCGGCATCCCTCAGCACCAGCAATGGACTGATCTCAACAGCGCCCACCTCCCCGACACGGCCGGCAGCATGGAGCAGCCCGCGGCGGAGAGCCGCGGCCCCCTGGACAGCCTGAGGGTCCCTTTCCCCGAGCGCGTCCCCGAGAGCAGTGCCGCGGCCGGCCCCGGCGCCGAGCCCGCCGGCAAGGAGGTGAGCTGCGGCCAGTGTGCCGCCTCCTTCGCCGGCCTGCAGAGCTACATGGAGCACCGCTGCACCGGCGCCCGCCCGCCCCCGCCGCTGAGGGGGGAGAGCGGGAGCGAGAGCAGCGAGGACGGCGAGGAGGAGAGCGACGTGGAGAACCTGGCCGGCGAGATCGTCTACCAGCCGGACGGCTCGGCCTACATCGTGGAGAGCCTCAGCCAGCTGGTGCAGAGCGGAGGCACCTGCGGCAGCAGCAGCGGGGCTCTCTCCTCGCTGCTCCCGAACTCTCTGCCCAAGCAGGGAGAGCCCTCCGCCACCGCTCCTGTCTACCCACAGATCATCAACACCTTCCACATAGCCTCATCCTTCGGGAAGTGGTTTGAGGGCTCAGACCAAGCCTTCCCGAATACCTCAGCCCTGGCGGGCATCAGCCCCGTCCTGCACAGCTTCCGCGTCTTCGATGTGCGACACAAAAGCAACAAGGATTACCTGAACAGCGATGGTTCTGCCAAAAGCTCCTGCGTATCCAAAGATGTTCCCAACAACGTGGACCTGTCCAAATTCGATGGCTTTGTGCTCTACGGGAAGAGGAAGCCCATCCTGATGTGTTTCTTGTGCAAGCTCTCCTTTGGGTATGTCCGCTCGTTCGTGACCCACGCGGTGCACGACCACCGAATGACTCTGAGTGAGGAGGAGCGGAAAATTCTTAGCAATAAGAACATCTCCGCTATCATCCAAGGGATAGGCAAAGACAAGGAACCCCTTGTCAGCTTTCTGGAACCAAAAAACAAAACCTTTCAGCACCCTCTCGTTTCCGCAGCTAACCTCATAGGCCCTGGACACAGTTTTTATGGTAAATTCAGTGGCATTTGCATGGAAGGCGAGCAGGCCCTCCAGGCCGGGGCGGCCGGCGGAGCAGAGCCACCACCGGCGGGCGTCCTGGCCCCTGGCACGCTCCTCAACCTGGGCGGGCTGACCAGCTCGGCTCTGAAGACTCCCATTACCTCAGTCCCCCTGGGCCCACTGGCTTCCAGTCCCACCAAATCCTCAGAGGGGAAGGACCCTGGGGTGGCAGAGGGGGAGAAGCAAGAGGGGGGCGACCAGGACAGCCTCTCGGAAAAGGCAGAGCCAGTCGAGGAGGTGGAGGAGGAGGAGGAAGAGGACGTGGAGGAGGAGGAGGAGGAAGAGGAGGAGGAGGAAGAGGAAGAAGACGAGGATGATGAGGGTTGCAAAGGACTGTTTCCGAGCGAGTTGGAGGACGAACTGGAGGACCGGCCCCAGGAGGATGCTGGGGCTGTGGCAGGTGGCAGCAGCAGCAAAAAGGACCTTGCTCTCTCAAACCAAAGCATTTCTAACTCTCCCTTAATGCCTAACGTGCTCCAGACCCTGTCGCGGGGCACAGCTTCTACTAGTTCTAATTCTGCTTCTTCCTTTGTCTTTGATGGTGCAAACAGGAGGAATCACTTAAGCTTTAACAATGAGGGCGGCGGAGCCGGCGTGGCAGAGGGCAGCAGGAGGCTGGACTTTATCGACGAAAGTGCCAATAAAGACAATGCCACAGCACCAGAACCAAATGAGAGCGCGGAGGGTGAGGACGGGAGCTACATCTCCCATCACCAGCATGCTGGCCCCCTCTGTGAACTTGGGGGTGGGGAGTGCCCCTCGGGGAGCGGCGTGGAGTGCCCAAAGTGCGACACGGTCCTGGGCTCCTCGCGGTCGCTGGGTGGTCACATGACTATGATGCATTCTCGCAACTCATGTAAGACACTCAAGTGTCCCAAGTGCAATTGGCACTACAAGTACCAGCAGACACTTGAGGCGCACATGAAGGAGAAACATCCTGAGCCGGGGGGCTCCTGCGTCTACTGCAAAAGTGGACAGCCACACCCGCGGCTGGCACGGGGTGAGAGCTACACCTGTGGTTACAAGCCCTTCCGCTGCGAGGTCTGTAACTACTCCACTACTACCAAAGGCAACCTCAGTATTCATATGCAGTCCGACAAGCATCTCAACAACATGCAAAACCTGCAGAACGGAGGGGGAGAGCAAGTCTTCAGCCACACCGCTGGGGCAGCGGCAGCAGCTGCGGCAGCCGCAGCAGCCGCGGCAGCCAACATTGGTAGCACCTGTGGGGCCCCCTCCCCCACCAAACCAAAAACTAAACCTACGTGGCGGTGCGAGGTGTGCGACTATGAGACCAACGTAGCTAGAAACCTTCGTATTCACATGACCAGTGAGAAGCACATGCACAATATGATGCTGCTTCAGCAAAATATGTCCCAAATCCAACACAACCGGCACCTGGGCCTCGGCAGCCTGCCGTCCCCAGCTGAGGCCGAGCTCTACCAGTACTACCTGGCGCAGAACATGAACCTTCCCAACTTGAAGATGGACAGCACTTCCTCAGATGCACAGTTCATGATGGGTGGATTCCAGCTAGATCCCACCAATCCCATGGCAACGATGGCTCCGTCTCTAGGTGAGGCTGAAGGGTTTTCCACCGTGTCCATGTGTAAGGGAGGGATTGTGTTTGCGTTACCACAAAACCCTCGTGCGCGGACTGGGTGCTGCGTGCCAAGTCCCTTTGTTCTCTCTCTGTAGCCCCCTGTGTAGTGCAGCCGCAGTGCGGCGAGTTGCCTTTGTGTGGTGGTCAAGGATGGGGACTACACAGTGGAGACCTCCCTTCTGCATTCCCCCAGACCAGTTTTTCTGACCTTGGGAAAATATGTAACTTTTCTGCTACATTTGCTAAGAGTTTTGGTAGGGAGCTAATAAACAGCAGATATGGATGGATTATTGCTGACATGCATTAAACGTTCCTCCTCATTGTGGAAAGCATCCTTACTACACTGTTTCCTAATGATTTTTCCTTGGTTTGGTAAGGGGTGTGAGTAGTTTGGCGGGTGGCTTTGTGAGAGGGTCTGATCAGCTGCTGGTGCTCTCGGAGGCAGATGTTGAGTTGGCTTGTTACATGCTGTGTTGCCCTGAGAAGAAAAGGTAAGCAAATTTTGAGAGTTGTGATGAATTTGGTGGAAGGGGTGGTGTTCCTATGCAGAAGAAACTGAGCTGAAACCTTTCGTCTGATGCCAGCAGGAGATAAAAGATCCAAAGCTTGACCAGATGGGAATTACTAAACTGGAGGGGAATGGCTAGAGAGAGAGAAGACTATTTCTCTCATCAGGTGACAAAAGCACTTAAAAGTGTACTACCAAATGGATTTTTCCTGACAACGAGCATTCATCATGTTCGTGTTGGCACTGTGCTTGAAACTGGAGGGGACACACCCTATTCCCACACAATTTAGCCCAAGCATTAGACTTAGAGTGGGGATAGAGGGTCAGGTCCTCTTAGGTTCCTCCCCCATGCTGCTTAGGTCGCCCAGGGCCAGCAGCAGCCGCTGCCAGTGTGCACGGGCTTCGCGGTGTGTTTAAACTTCGCAGCGCTCTAGGATGAGAGCTGGTGCAGAACAGGCCCCACCACACTTCAGGTGTGGCAGATGCTGACTGAAATTACTGCTGTCTTTATGCTGGTTTGCTGCTGCTGAGAATTTTTCACAGTGCCTTGAGAAAGTATGTGAAAAGAAATCTGCTACTTTACCTGCTTTCCTCTGAACTAATTTCTCCGTGCTGCGCTCTGCCCTCCCTAACCTTGTCCATCGATGTTGTTATTACTGATGTGCTCCATTACTGGTTCAGTGGTCTCATGCATGTTCTCCTTTCCTTCAGCTATTCATAGTACAGTTTGTTATTAGTCCAGAAGGACATGAAAGTCATATGAGAGAGCACCACCACAAGATACTAAAAAAAATGAAAAAGAAAATGGAGGAACTCGTGACTATAAATTAAAGTAATTATCTTTT
>VYZV01020055.1:14449-114650 GCA_013401275.1 Pandion haliaetus | reverse complement strand
GGAGAACCCTGCCAAAGTCCACAGAAAGTCCAACATGATTCAATAGGAAAGTATTTCAAGGGGAGGTAGAAAAAGGAAGAGGGAAGAAGGACCACAGCATGGGAAGGGAAGGAGGAGTGAATTCTTCTCACCTGTGTTTCAGAGAAGAATTGAAGGATGCCTCTTTACACAAGATAAATCCCAGGGGTGGTCTCAGAGGTACCAATGGAGGAAGAAGTCACTGGGGTTACCAGGACTCTTTTTAGTAAAGATTTCTGCAGGAACCTGCCCGTGAAATGGCAGACTGCTGGCAGTAATGCATGCCAGAAACTACAAAGCGTTAAGTCAGCAAATTGGTAGAAACTCCAATAAGAAGCGTCTTAGTAGCCATGTGGATTAGAAAGGGAGAAAAGCAGGCTTTTGGAAGAGAAGGTTGTCCCAGCACTGCTCGTTATTTGGAGGAGTCAGCCAGCCTCCAGGCAGGGCTGGGGTGGTTCATACGGGCAGTGGGTTTCCCAGAATCTTTGCCAAGATTCTTCATGAACAGCTCTGAAGCGAAGATGTGGTTATTGTCACTGGGGGAAGAGGTCTGTGAATTGATAGTGAGGTGAAGGATGAGAAATAAAAAGTAAAATAAAAACTTAACTTTCCACAATGGAGAAAAAAGATTAGAAAGATATGGTTTTTTTCTGTGTTTGTAAGTGATCCAAAAATGGAGCAAAGAGCAAGATTAAATATCTGCTATAAGGTAAAAATATGTAGACTGCTTAGATGTAAAGCTGCATGATGGTTGCAGAAGAACTTTACAACACTAAGTGCTTTTACAGGAAATGATAGATGAAATTCGGTGTCACAGAGTGTTAGAGGAATGGAGGGCAGACGGCCCTAAGGTGGATGTCTGGGCTTCTCTCCCTGCTTCCCCCATCATGGGGAAAAAAAAAAAAAAGAGCAAAAGAGGGTTTAAAATTGCTCTTCCTGTGAGGTGTGGAATCATTCCCAATCTCTTTGAAAACATTAACTCAATGATCAGTGGCAAGCAGTAGGCAAGGGTAAAACATGGGAACTGTGTAATCCTTGACTTGCCTGATCATTGAATGTTGTGTTCAATTTAGCTCATTTTAGGAGGGATTAAAAAAACTAAATGAAGCCCAGAGAAAGTGGCAGGGATGGCAGCTAGCTGGAATGACTTGTGTGAAGACAATAAATAGACTTTGGAGTTAGCTTGACACACGAATCCAGAATGGAGCAGAGGAGGTGAATAGGCAGCAGTTGCTCACCTTTTCCTCCTAGCACAAAAAATAAGGAGCATCTGGTACAATTAGCAACAGGTTTAAAATAGAAAAAAAACACTTTTTTTGTACAGCATATCATTTACCTGTGAATCTCATTGCCACGGGATATTGTGGAGAGCGGACAGGCAGATGGACTGAAGGAGGAGCGGGACAGATAAGTGAGGAGCTGGCACATCAGTGCTCATTAGACGGTCATTGAGACACAAGCTCCAGCTCAGTAAATTCTCAAATAGCTGATAGCTGGAAGGCTTGGTTAGGTATTAGAAAATGATTGGTTTAGATCTGCCCTGTTTCCTTTCACAAATTTCACTGCTAGTGGACATTGCTAGTTTATTAAAATCTGGTTACTATTTGGTTTTTTGATCAGTGTGACTTACTGCAGAATTATGGCATACTTAAGGTAGAGCTGAGAGTCATCTCATCCCACCACTTGGCTGACAGTAGATGCTTCCTGTAGGACTTCAGTGTTGGAAAGCTCGATGTTTTGTCAGGTAAAGAGTTTTAAAGAAACATCTTGGGGTTTCAAGCTTTAAAAAGAAAAAAAACAGAAAATGAATGACATCAATGAGAAGCAAATAAAAGTTCTTGGCTTTTGGTTCCAAGATACAAGAGACTAAAGTGGAAAGGTTTTTGATTTTTCTCTCCGACGTGTGTTTTAATCAGCCTACCAGAAGTTTGGAAAACACTGTGTGTAGTCTGTCCTTCTGCAGCTGCTGGTGTAGAGGTCTGTCTTTGTCACCCAGAGGACGGCAGAAAACCCTACCCTGGCCATTGCCAGCAAGTGGTGGCTCTGCTCCCAGCCCCTGGAACTAGCCCAGCTTCAGCCTCCGGACCCAGCAGGGCTGTGAGAGAGCTAGGCTCGGCGATGCCGGAGCTGCAAGTAGCTGGTGTGATTCAGCTTTGACATACCCAAATGATTTAGCATAGGCAAAAGGAAACACGTTTGGGGTTTGATTTTTATCAAAAACCTCCTTCGATCTCTGCCTTTTAAGGTTCTTAGGGTAAAGATGCCCACAAAGAGTCTGTTGGGCTTGTTACAGAGGATTTAGAGCTGTATTAACCTTTGATTTACTCGCTGTCTGCCTTCTGTGTGTTTTGGGTTTATTTTTGCAGGTTTATCTTTTGAACTACAGATGCAGCATCAGAGCTTTGAATTACACTCATGAGTAACACGAATTGTGCCAGAAACCTGTTTAAATTATAGAGTATAAGGGACTCCTAGCTGATTTCCTACAAGGTCTTAAGTTAAAATTCCAATGGCAGCTTCACAAGTGACTATCCCTTTAAGTCTCCCCATAAAGTTGTTTTTAAAGCTGGTCTCCAAAACCTTTAATTCAAATCTGCCATCCTCTGGTCTTGTATAAACTCATAATGAAAGATGAGTTTATGAACTGAAGCGGTTCTGAGGACTAGGATGTGCTTAAATCTGGAATGAACTTTGAGCCTTGCTGAACCCATAGCTGGAGAAACTTTGTGAACTACGTCCTGGTTTGCACACATTGTGAATCTGAGTCGAGGGGTTTCAGAGCTGGACCCTGTGCCTGGCGGGCTGAGCTCCTGGCTCAGCTCCCCGGACGGGGGATCAGTCACCCCAGCCCCAGCAGCACCCCTCAGCAAGGTCTGGGCTCCTCAGCCTTCTTCCAGGCTTGAAGAAATTCAAGCAGTACTTTGCTTTCACACAAAACTGTTTTTCACAGTACAGCCAATTACGGGGGGAACGAAGCCCTACGATCTGGTTCTACTTTTGCATCCTGTTGGGATTGCCAAGCATTTTAATACAAAAAACACTCACTATTCATTTAACCCTTTCAGAAACCTCCCTCTTGGGACTGCACATTTCTGAGTGACAGATTGCTCCATCACATCACTCTGGCATTACAGTAGGCTTTTGCCTTCCTGTAGATATTTAATAATAAAGTACATTGGTACAGGATCACAAAATTTACACTTTCTCTATACTGCTTTTTGAAAGGGTTGAAATCAAAACTATTGAGAATACACGCCCTGCTTGCTGAATGTTTTATTTATGGACTTCAGTCACTTAGATTTTTCTTTCAGCAGTTTTCCAGTAAGTACTGAGGCATGTGCAACTAACAGTTTAGTTGAAGAAACCACCCTGTAACAGCAACTTGAATAACAAATGAGGAAGACTGCAACTGGAACAGGAGCAAGTGATCAACACAGCAGAAGCTAGGAGTTAGCCAAAACATACAGCTAAAAGCTCTCTGTCAAACAGGATTTAGAATTGGAAATATTTGTGAGAATGGGTTAAAAAAAACAACCAAACAACCCAAGAAAAAGACCCAAAAACCACATTGACAAGTTTTTATCCTAATCTGCATAAATTGACAATTTTTCACACCTTCTGTAGCAGTCACTTGTGAACAACTGCAGATAGCTGTTTGGACTTGGTTTCTCTCTGGTTCACCAAGATGTGTGGGTTAGTGGGGAGGGGCTGAGTGCTGGGGAGTAAGAAAGGTCTTGCAAAGCTGTCCTGGACCTCAGCTGTTCTCTCACAAGAAGTCATCATTTTGATGAGGCATCAGTGTGAATCTTGTATGACCTTTCCCCATGCGTGATGTCAGTTTTGTCTGTGTTTATGGTTAATTTTTTTATCCTAGTAATTTTGGAATGCATGGATGAATACTTAAATTTCAAAGCGGGAATTTTTCCCGTTTCAGATGCTGCTGCTTGTGAGACCTTCAGGGTGAGGACAAGGTGGTTGTGGTCATTGCTCTGATGTAGGGCTGTTGGCAGAAGCTCTAGCAGACCTTGCTGTGGTGGTGTAAGCTGTTGGGGAGCTGCTGTCTCTGCTGATGTCGGAAGTTGCTGCTCTGCAGAGGAGAGCGTGGAGAGTGAATGTGTGTCAGAGGTGCTGGTGCTTACCCGAAAGACCTGCATTTTTTTTGCGGGTGATCAGCCACTCTGAGCACAGGCTGGCACAGAAGTGTCTGTGTCCACTTTCTCTTCTGCCTGTGGATTTAGCACTGTGCGGGGGAGCTCCAGGCAGGAGAGCTGAAATGAGATTTGTCCGAGATGGGTAACAGGCCTGTTTGTCAGGGGTCTTATCCCGATGTTCCTGCAGGCGCCTAATACGCGTAGTCGAAGACAAGCAGGTAGGACTGGAACAAGCCCGGGTGTGAGAGTGCGGGAGCGAGCAGGCAGAGGAGATGGGGGGACAGGTTTGTACGAGGCTGAAGCTGGCGAGTGGAGTTGCAGTGCGGGGCTCGTGAGCCCCTGCTTGCCAGTGTCTGCTGAAATCTGTGCTCAAGTGGTTCCCCCGCCTGATGATCCTGTGCTCTCCCATGCGGGCGGTCATGTTTCTCTTTGGGTAGTGTGCCTCGAAGACCTGGGAAATACTCTTAATTCCTTTTCCTCCTTGGGGTAGAGTCAGGCTTTCAGCACCATGGGTAACAGTCCTGGCCAGGTAACAGCAGTGCAGCTGCAGGCTCTTTGATGACGAGCTTATTAAATAATGGATGGCCGCTCATTAATGTCCATCTCTAGCGGTGGGCTGATTTGCAAGCTGGGAAGGAGGCCATAAGGTGCTTTCGCCAAACTGTTCTATGTGACATGGCATGAACTGCTGATTTCTGTTGGGCTGTGCTAGTGCAACCAAGCTACAAGGCGCTTTGGTGTCTTCTCTCCTAACTGAGCTATTTCTGAATAAAATTTTGTCACAAAGTCCCCAAAATTGCTGTGGAAGCAACATGGGAGGTTCTATGTTTGCTGTTTGCTATCTCCTAGGAAATTCATTAAATTACAATAAATAATGTATGCGTAATACATAACTTAATACCATAATGTTCTTTTAGTCCTACTTGCCAGTCCTAAAAATTCTGGCCTTGCACTGTAATGTGTGCAATCAAGTTCTGCAATTCAGATTAGGCAATAAGTTACACTTGTGCAACAGGTTCTCTGAAAGTTGTGCCTTTGGGTACGGTTGGACAAGCTCTGGTAAACCGTGTTGCAGCTGTTTGAAGATACTTGTCTCGGGGTTACTTTGCCTCTCTGCCAAAGACTGCTACCCACACTGCAGAGCTGCGGGGCAGAGCGCGAGCGTACCGTCCCGTACCACGAGCTGGAGCGTGCGGCTGCGCGCGCTGGGTGTGGGCACCATCGCCTGAACAGCCGGAGCCGGCACGGGGAGCTCTGGGTGTGCTGGGCTGTGCTCTGCTGTGCTGGCAGTACCCGGGGGGTGGCGGCAGCATTTAAGGTGGTAGGGGAATATTTATTGAAAAGCTCAGCGATACCAGTTTGCCACTTACTACCTTCCAGGAGTTTGCAGATCCCTCTGCCGGGATGCAGTAAGCCAGCGTGCTGGAGGACCAGACTCCAGCTTGTGTGGCTCTGGCAGGGACTTGCCATGTCTGTGCAGAGTAAAGACAGTAAGGAGGCATTGGAGTCAGTTGATTTTTCACAGTGCTGTATCATCGTTCTCCAAAACTGTCTTCCCGCTACCATATTTTGAACCCTTCCCGTTGCCACAAGCTGTGAGGATTTAACGGTCTGGATGTTGGCACAATATGGAAAAGCTGCTGGGATCAACTTGCAGTACAAATCCTCGCTTAGGTGCTGGTTTGATTTATGTTGGAGTTGCCGTACAGCTCCATTGTTACATTGCTTTTTTTCCTGACACCAGAAATGAATGTCCTGATTCTTTCCTCCCCGCTCCTGTTCTGCATTTAAAGCAGGGAGGAGGTTTTCTAAGGAGGTGCATGTATTCGGCCACTGAATCATCAGTGGAGTGCAGTTAATCCCAGGATCCTGGTTTTCTCTTTGTCCTAAGCATTACCTCAGAATTTTTCTGCCCAGCAGAACAGGCTGTGGCGACTCGGGTAGAAATGCAGTTGCTGCCTTGTGACAGGACTGTTTGAGCCTGCTTTGACTCCCCCCTTGTCAGCTGGGGGGCTCGCAACCTGGGGAGGTGGGGAGGGGAGGGTGGGGAGTTGATGCAGGAGGTAGAGGCCAGGATGGTCTGATCTAATTGGGGAGAATACAAAAATCTGAATTGTATTCCTTCCTTCCAGCCCTTGTGCAGGCCTGCCCACGGTTAGAGGATTTGCCAGGATTGATGCACGTGACCTGTTTGGGTTTCACCACGTCTATGTGGCAGTTAGGGTCCTCTGACCTGCTGCCGTTTACTTCCCTTCAGCTGCCTAATGGCCTCTAGACTTTATTCCTGCCTCTCTTTCTGAACAGGCATTACAATCCTGTCCCACCCACTCCTCTCTTTCTCGTGCTTGGAGAACGATGGCTACAAAGAAAATCACCTGGGGAAGTTTCAGGCAGCAGTAACAAAGCCTATCTCCACAGAGGGGAGGCTAATTACACAGCTAATTAATCCAACAGATGTCACTTTAAATGCCTGTTTCTTTGTGATTCTGTTGCACACATCATGCTGGTTAAACAGGCTTCATGGACCCTGTTCAAAATGCCTGCACAGGCTGCTGGAAGCTGCCGGTTTAGACCCTGATGTGTTGTGTTCGCTCCCCAAGGTTCGTATCGAGGAACGAACCCCAGAGAGCCGAGTCTAGACTGCGCTCCAGAGGAATTGCACTCGGAGAGAACTGTTTAATAGTCATGTTTGGTTTAAAAACTCTGAAATAGCAGATGTGAGTATCGAAGGGGTTGTTTACATTCTTGCTGTAAGTACGGAGGTGAGGCAGAGGCGTCGGGAGAGGAGACCCCGTCCTGCTGCACCAGAAGCGCTGCTTGGTGCGAGGCAAAGAGAATTCGGAAACCTGAGCCGCTCCGGTAAGGTCAGCAGTTCAAACCCAAGGCTGGTGGAGGGCCTGAAGCCGCTCATCTGTCTGACGTGAATGTGGTCTGTCCGGTTCCCGCAGCCAGCACCTCCTGTGCCATCGGGAGGGTTCCCCTACTCTGGCTCCCTGGGGTAAGGAAAAATGAGCGCTTCTCCGACATCTTGAGCAAGTCTTTGCTCGTAAGGGCGGCGCTGTGNCCCAGGAGAAGGGAGCAGTTCCTTATCCTTGTGCGGAGCTGGTCCCTCGCTGCTGAAGGTCAGCGGTGACGGCATGACAGCTCTCGTCGCCTCTGCTGAGACTCCCCTGGTTCAGTGTCCTGCTGCATTTGACTGCCACCCTGGGGGGTCAGGGGACACCTCTAATGACACAGGGGTGTTAGCGCTCAGTTGGTGGTTTTATACGTAGGTGCTGCGGTATTTTTTCCCCTTTGTGCTGTTTTGCAGGGGGGTGACGTTAAGGCAAGGTGTGAACGCCTCAGCAGCACGTCCATCACCCGAGGTAAACCCTGCCGTTGTCAAACACTGTCACACTGCGCGCGAATGTCCCGTTTTCTGGGTGTGCGCTCTGCTGGATTGGCCTTTTATTCCAGTTTCATACTAGCAGAGACAGAGGGTTCCCTACTTCTTACCGAGCAGGTACCTTCTGGGGACAGGAGACCTGTACAACGCTGTCTGCAGTGCTGGACCAAGGCCCACAGCACTGTGCTTGGAGGGTGGCTGCTGGAATGGGGAAAGCGACCCCAGTGCTCTGGATGTAACACGAAAGACAGTCCTGAAGACAGTGGATTGAACTGCCTAGTGTGACAGAAGCAGGAGAGGTAACAGTTGAGGGGGTAGAGCATCTTTCTTGGGGTCTTAACATTATCGGTAAATCACAGTTGGCACAGTTGATTCAGTGTAATGGATGTGTTCTCATTTCCCACAGCTGATGAGGATTATATCAGCTTGGTTTAACAGTCTCATTTTCTGCTCCCAATGCACACTTGTTTTAATGTGTTTCAGTTAATGAGGTAGAAGAGAGAATGAGGTGTTACTGTTTATGTACAGACAGCAAGTCTGTGCAGAGGACTCTAGAGTCCATGCAGTCCCTTCCCGTCGCCCTCGAAGGGACAGCATTAGCTGGCATTTATGGAAAATTTATTGGCTGTGGTTTATCCAGGTAAAATTTTCCCCAGCGGTGCACATTTCTCTCTCGTGCCTTCCTTACGCATTATTACAGGCTGCAAGACGTGTTGCCAGCAGCCTGTCTGTGAGCAAGGGATGTCAGCAAGCGGAGGTGGCCCGGTGTCGTGTCTCACAAAACAACGCAATATATTTGACATGGGCAAAGCTGCTGCGATCTACCTGGGGTAAAAAGTTCATGTGTGCCCTGGAGTAATTTATGGCTGGGGCGCTTCATACCTCCATTGTTTTGCTGCTGTGGTGTTTGCAGGTCCCAGCCAGGGTCAGGGCTGCTCGGTGCCAGGCGCTATGCAAGCAGGTTCCTTAGCCGGTGCCCTCAGAGTGCTCAGCCCCGTGTTGTCTCCTCCTGAGAAGGTGTGCCATGCCGTAATGGGACCCGAGGCAGTGCCTTGAGTGCCCTAAGGAGAGGGGCTCTGCCTTCCTGAAAAACAGGTTGTCCTTGTGCTGATGGCAAATATTTACTGTGGGGTGGGCTGGAGCTGCGTTTCTCCAGGCAGCATCCTGCCTTCCCCAGCCCCGCGCCCGCCTCGCTGCTGGTGAGAAGTGCCTATAAATAGTTAACGCTGTTATCTAATTCCTGGCCGAGTGCCAGCGGCTGGCATCACTTGGCTGACAGCACGCCCGAAAGGCCCTGCACATTGTACCACGTTTGAAGGTAAAGCTGCTGTTGGTTTAAGCGGGAATTAAACAATTACCGCGTCTTAGTTCTCCCCACCTTCGGTGGATTGACTCTATAAATTGTCAGCCTGTTGACATTTTAATGTGAATTATGTCATATGGTATCCCCTTTGATTTCAACATGCCTCGGTTTGTAAATACACGAGCCTCTCAAAGGGTTGTGGTTAGCATACATGCAGGAGGCCTCGGGGTTTTTGGTGGGGAAGGAGCACAGCGCTCGTCTCTCTCGGCAGCGAGTGTGCCTGGCATGGCGTCTCGCAGCTCCGCCGCCGGAGCTCCCTGTGCACCAGCTCCCTGTGCGCTGCGTGTTTCGGCAGCCTGGAGACCCCCGGTGGGGCGCTCGCTGGCAGCGTGTGCGGTCCCAGTGGGTCCTCCAGCCTCCCTCGGTCTGGGGTCCCTCTGCATGGGGCTGCTTCCCTGCCCCTCCGCAGGGCGAGAGCTGCCCAGATGTGCAAGGGGCGAGGGGCTTCTCCACCCCCCGTTGCTGGCGTCTGGGCCAGCTGCAGGAACCAGGGCGGTGCTGGTGCCATGCAAAGGCTCGGCACTAGCCTGAGCTCGTGCTGGTGATGGCTGTTGGGGTCCGGATCGGCTCCTCGGTCAGGGTCGAAAAAGAGAGTGCTGGTAGGGGAGGGGCTGCACAGTCATGCCAAAAACCTTTTGGAAGGGGGATTTAGCTAAAAGTAGCAGAACAGTGAAGGGGGTGGAAGGAAGAGGCAGGAAGGGCTTGTGTGGGTGAGGGGGCTAAGACAGGATCTCATCAAATACCCGCACGGTGCGGGGCTGTGGATGACGGCTCTCGCTGTGGCAAAGCTTCTGGGTGCCACCTGGGTCACACAGGTCCTGTCCCCCTGTCTGGGTTCCTGCTGGGTCTCCTTGCAGCCCTGTCCTCATCTGGCTGTCCTCCTGTTCCTCAGCCTGTGCTTCAGAGAAACCCCTAATTCAGCAGGTCCTGACGTTTTGGATCCACCGTCCTTTCTTCTTTGAAGCTGGCTCAAAGAGTTGTCGTAGTCTTCACGTATGTGCTGGGGAAAGGAGGATCCTTAGGCGTGGTAAGCAGAGGAGTGACAAATAGCTGGGAGCTCCCCTGGGGTGACTGATGCCTTCTGCCCTTCAGGTATGACTTGTAGCCTCTCCAGCAAAAAGCCTGAGGGTGTCCCAGTTTGAGAACTGCCGATTTAAATTGTTACGCCCACGGCGTTCCTGGGACTGTTTTGTAACCCTGGGGGTGTTGCATACAGTTACACAGGTATGTCACGTTAGAACCATGTTTGGACTTCTGTGGGTGGTTGCAGGGTGCACCTGCTTGTGGTACCTGCTGATGAACCCAGGATCGATGTCCGTAGGAGGAGGCATGAAGAAGGACAGTACTCTTGCACAGTTTCAGCTCTGGCCACCAGCTGCGTTACTAGAAATGGAGCAGATGCTGATGCACGTGCTCTGCTGTAAGCCCCTTGGAGAAGACCGGCAGTCCCACAGCTGGTTCTTTAGCATGCTTTTGACCATAGGTGGGAGAGATTTAAAGACTTTGGAGTCCTTCTGTAGGTGGTGTTTTCATGTCATGGAGTCTGTGTTACAGTCAGCTTCTGTCCGCCTGCGCACGTTTCCCGTAGTCCCACAAAGTAGGAACCTTTCTTTTATTGTTTTCACACCTCCTTGTTTTTGACTTACCTGGGGTTTCTGGTGTATGCACTGCAATGCCCAGATAGACCTATTAAAATGTCCAACTCTGGGCTGGGCAAGTGGATTAGCAAGACATGAAACCTGCATACTGGCGTCTTGGTAGCATACGCTAACCCCGAGCAAGTATCTTTCCAAAGAAGTTAATCCCACATGGTTGCAGAAATGAGAATCTCAGGGCTACTGGAGTAAATGGAGTTACACATGCAATTTCATAAACAGGATTTAGAAATCTGTCATCTCTTCACACTTCTCTGCCATGAGCGGACACTGCTCCCAAAAAAGATTGCGCTGCTTCCATTTTATTTCTGAATTGCAGCAGTCAGTAAGTACTGTTAATGCTGATTAGTGCTGCCTTCATAGTATTTATCATTTACCCTGTGTATGTCTCTATAGACTTTACGTTGTGGATTGCAGATCCAGAATTGCTGAAGCCAATAAATACTGTGCCTGGCTTTTCCCAGGAGTTTCTGTACCTGTGTACGGCAAATAGAAGTGGATGCAGATACACTTGAACAGAGGGAGCACCAAAGAGCAGAGACATTTATCATCTCAGGTTTTATTCTGTTCATTTCAGTGTACTTCTACAAGCTCCGTATTTTCCATTTCTGTAGTCGGTATCTTGGAGGGAATAGCTGCAACTAATATTTGGAGCAATTCTGGTCTCTTGTAGATCTTTGTACAGAAAGTATGCTACAGTTGAATTAGGTTTTAGATACACACAGGAAATTTTACACAAAATTACCCTCAGTGTTACAGTTGCAGCAAAAGAGAGCACCACCGCATGAACTTGGAAAGCTAGAGCTTCACCTTCGGAATCTGAACAGGTCCAGGCACCGAAGCCTCTCCTCACTGTTTGTGTCGTGCTCAGTGCTGTGTGAGCCATGGGCTAGATAGCAAAACTATGGGGAGGGTGTCATCTTTGTTTTTAAAAACCAGGAGGGACCACTACCTTAAGAGAAGCTGTGGGATCTTACCTTGTACTTTGAATCACGTCTCAAACTTCTGCTTTCAGTTATAAAATCTCATATTTTAGAAAGTCCTAGGTAAGAGATAACTTGCTGTATCCTTTTGTTTGAAGAGTTAACTACTGACCACCTTCAAAATACATGCACCATTTCATGTCTGCATGTATTTAGCTTCAGGTTGTGAGCACTGGATTTTGCTTTGGCTTTTCCTAAAGATAAAAGAAACCTTTACTACAGGAAGTCTGATGTGCAGGTGCTTGCCAACCATGATCATATTAGTTGTTTTAATTTCCCATGGATGAGGCAAGACTGAACTGAAATCTCACTGTAATGCTTACTTGGCTCTACCCTATACCAAGGCCATAAAACTAGGAATGACGCATGACAGCGTGTTGTTCATTTAACTGGAGACCCAAGTTTCCAGTATATTAGGGTCCATTGCACCCTTGGGCTGCAGTAGCCTTGAAGCCTTGCCTGTTTCCCAGTTGTCTCAACAATTCTTTTAATTCAGGATGCACATCTCGGGGTTAAACACAATGTATCCCCATAACGTTTTAATGTCAAACAAGCCCTTACAGCTTATCTTTATGCTGGCAAAGCTTTTGCTGGGAGTTTTCTTGGTGTCTTTTCATGTTGCCATGAAACTGATAAGGACAAAGAATGGGGGAAGGAAAAGACTATCACATGGGGGATTTCTAATGATTTGAAGGAAACTTTGGGTTGGTTTATATTCTTCATCAAGACTGGAGCGTATTGGCTAGTTAAAGGTTTTTAGCTGCAAATTCAGTTTATTTTCAGAGCTGCACAAAGCTGTTTTGTTTTTCGGACAAAGTCCAAGCCAGTGTGTGGGGTCTGCAGCCAGTGGAAGGAGGAGCGAGTGGGATGCTCTGACCCCGAGCCCTGGCTTTGGTTCCTGCTCTCCTTGCATGCCTCAGTGTCTTTCCTTGGGCTTGAATTGCTTAGGAATGAAGACTGACAGCTGGGGAAGGGGCAGCAGGTATCTTGGGCCCTCCCTTTTGTTTCAGGTTCATTTTCCCGTTTGCATGGTGCTAAGGCAATTACACCAACAGTGCCACCAGATCTGTCAGCGTCCCCTGGTTGCTCCCCATGCCATGCCCACTCTTATTTCTGTGGCGTTGAAGTGCAGTTGTTTAGTTTCTGCCCTTCTGGTAAGGATGGTGTCTTGTGCGAGTGTCAGCTCGAGGTGATGGAAGAAAAAGCAAATCTACTGCTGGGGCAAACTATTGACCTTTTCCACTGAGCATCTTGGAAAAGTCTGAGGCAAGGATGGGAAGCTGTGCCAGCTCCAGCCTCTCAGGGTGTCTCAGGGCGGGAGGGGGTGCGTTACGCTTACCTTACCAGTGTCCGTGGGATTATGGAGAAACACTGCCCCTACTCCTGGCGGTCTTGCAAGCCAAGAGCCTGTTGCGAATGAAGTTAGAGCAGCAAACCCAATCCATTCACAGGCTGCAAACTGCTCGGAGGACACGTATGTAATACGTGAGCCGAGCAGTCCTGCTGCTGTAAATTGTTATGGGTCATTGACTGTGGCCTGCAAACGTGTGCTAGGAACCACTGCGTGTTCAAGGACTGAAGAGATCTTCCAGTTAAATTTGGAGGAGGCTGTGGTTGGAAGGCTTCTCCTCACCAAGAACGCGGTGGCTTTCATCACAGAGTAGTTGCTCAGTGTTGCGGGGCAAGGAGCAATTGCCTGCATTTATATACATGATTCTTAAGACACATTAGTGTCCATTCAGTTCATGGAAGCCCTCACAACCATCTTAAACATAGGATATATCAGGCTTCAGGTCGCCTTAATTCAGCCCTTTGTGTGCAAGCATTATTACAGTTTTTAATTATAAGTATTTCCATACATATTTTTCTAGTAGGATTCTTGCCACATTCTGTGAATGAGTAATTATTCTGTTTCTTTTTATCTTCCTCTTTCATTACATTGCCCCAGGCCTTGTCTAATACAATCCAAAGCTTTTACTGAACGAAGAATTATTTATTTTCTCATGGGCATTTCTGTGGTGCTCTGTGTTCTGTTTGTGTGTTTCACAGACACTTAAGGAACTTACCTTCACAGCACTTGTTTGAAATGGGATGGTGCTCCTGTCCTTGTGTTTTAGGTATACTGATGCACAACAACCGCATCAAAGGTTGTAATCTTGGCTGCCCAGCTTGGTGCCCATCCCTGCAGTCTACACCTCTGAAGAAGGGCTCCTCTACTGGGGGGGCTTCACTGGCTTAGTCTTGCTGTACGGGTTTTCATTTCACCTTTAAGACTCAAGGAATATTACGCATTTCCTCTTTCTGCTTCCATTCACTGTTTTACTAATTCACCACACTTTCCTTTGGTTCTGCCTCCTCCCTTATCACCTGCTCTTGAAAATCCTTCCACCACCTGCATCTTCAGACTGTCACAGCTACACCACCTTTTGTTGTAGCAGCTCTTAACGTGCCCCACAGTGCAGACGGTGCCTTGTCTTTGTCCAGGACTTGTCTGTGTCCTGGGCTGACCCTGTAACCCCAGCTTGGTCAGGGGTGTTGGATGAAGAGAAGGCTGATTCTGTGTGGAATGCTGCAGAAGGGAGCAGAGCAGAGGCTGGTGGTGATCCTGATGACCCGCTTGCTGAGGAAGTGCCACCGTACACCACAGCAGGTGGAGTTTTGGAAGGACTTACGGCTTCGTGTCTAGGGGTATGCGTTCCTGTGTTGCAGGGGTGCTGTGGCAAGGCAGGAGGACAGAGGTTGGGCTTTCATTGGCCAAGGTTGCACAGAGTCCTCCAGTTGATTGGAGAAAGTGGAGATCATTTCTCACAAATGTTTCTCTGTGAGGACTGTGGACGAAGGATGAGCTTGGTCTTTTGTTCCTAAATGCATCCTTGTTGGCTTCTGTGAGGGGAGGTTGTGTCATCCATCTCTTCGATATTGATATTCTTTGATTTATGGAGAGGATTAAAAAATTGTCTTGTGTATTGTTGTTATTGTATGGTTATCTGTTGGGATTCAGTGTGGTACGTTGCTGTAGGAAGTTATAAAGAAGCTATATGAAAACAAGGAAATCTTCAGTCTATCATAGAGCTTGTAACTTCTCTAGAGATAGATGAAACAATAAATACTGGACGAGGGAAGTTAATCTGTGTCTGTAGTATTTTATTAAATAACGTGAACTCAGTGTGGTTTTCTGTGGCTGGTTCAATTTCCCACATGGTTTTATGGAGCATTATTACAATGGTCCCTTGCTGCGTGCGTGTCCGTGGGAACACTGCCCGTGGGGTAGCGGCAGCGGTGCCCTCCTGTCCCGCCTGCTCCTGCAGTGCCTCTGGAAGGACCTCGCTCCCATGGCGTTCCTCTAACTTGCTGCTCGGGTTCTAGCTGCAGTCGCTGGGGCGGCTGGAGCCAAGCCAGAACGTGAAGGGACTAGTGAGGGCTCGCTGGAGGGGCGTCCAGCCTCTCGTCTGTCCTTCTGCGTGCCGAGAGCCGGCTGTCTGCAACGTGAAGGAAGCCACTTCTCATCAGTGCCGCTTCCCTCTTTGCAGGGGTTTCCTTGTGCTGCTCCCCAGCGCACACAGGTGCCTCTCAGCTTCGGGCTGTGGTGAGGAGCACAGCGGGTGTGAAACGGTCCTCAAGCTTTTCCTTCAGAGAGTGGTGGTTTCTTTTCCAAAAGACTTAATGTGGGGAAAAAATACCATTTCAGTTTAAATTCTTAAAGCAGGCTCCACACACACACAGAGGGTTTTGGGTAGTTGTTTTAAGTCTGAGCCTGCATTAACAACACCAGACCAAGTGTGTGTTACGTGCTGTGCCTTCGAATGCACATAGCCTCCTCAGAGATCCCTTGCAGCATAACGTATGGATCATTCCTAACGCTGCCGGAGGAAATAATACATCACCTGTACAGGTAGTCCTAGTCTTGTTCTGTGTTATGGAAAGCCTTTTTCAATCACTCAACAGCTATATAATTACAATATGGACAACAGATTTTTATCCTGCTGTCTTTTCAGGTTCCTCTCAGCCGTTTTTATTACATCATTTTCCTTTTATCCAGCAATTTTCCACATTCGCAGGCTGCTCTAGTTCACCTGAGTGTTCGCAGCTTAACAACTCACAGTGAACTTATTATTTTCAAGTATATGTACAAAATATGTTAAAAAAGAAAAACAACTATGTAGTGGGATCATTGAGCCTGCTTTTGGTTACTGTCTTGTCTTCACTTTGAGCTGTTCTTTTCCTATTTCTTTTCCTAACCCTGGGAAAGATAAGGCTCCCTGAATTCCTCAGCTCTTGGCTGTCCCCAGCACTCAGAAAGGAGCAGACTGGAAAACCTGATATCCTTCTCAGTGACATTGCTGAGTCGTGGCAAAAAATTTTCTTGCTGCTTTTATAACTTCATCCTGTTGCTGTCCATACAGTACTTTGAAAGCACTGCTCTTAAAAACAAACTACAGCTTTTCTGTTGTATTTCTCCAGGGATGACAGAATCCATGGAAAATACAAAGTGACAAAACTGTACATTTTCCTGAGGAGCGAAACGTCATCACTTCAGGTTTTGGTTAACTTGCAAGGCTTGCAAGAGGAACCCCACCGTCACTATGCTGCTCTGCAGAAACTGCTGTGTGAAGCTCAGCTCATGGTTGACATCCCTCACATCCCTCATTTTTAACAGGAGAATACACTTCACGTGAAGTTTATTGGGTTCATGTTTGTCAGAGGTGCACAAGTGAGTAGCAGTAGATGCCCTTNGGGGGGGGGGGGGGGTGGCCATGGCCAGAGCAGGAGCACACAAGGTTGAGGGCAGCGCTTTTCAGAACAGCTGATAGGAAATGTACTCTCAATTGTGCTTTGTTTTTATCACTATAATTAGCAAGATCAATACACACACTCCTGTATTCATCTCCACATATAGCAGTGCTTGCGCTTGTGCCTCCCTGGGGAGAGCTGTGAAGATTTCGGGGATCTGGAAAATTCTCTGAAGTTGCAGTTGCCCAAGAGTAGATCTGTTGTGACTGCAGCTCTTGTAATGCAGTAGAGGGAGAAAAGAAAGTTGCACGGCTGTGGGAAGGGCCTCAGGTGCAGTGAGTCCCTTCTGGTTTTGCCCTTTCTTGGCTGCTCAGCTGTCTCTGCTCAGCAAGCGTACAGTGTGGTGTCCAGCTGTACAAAGGGATACCCATGCGCTACCAGAATTAGATAATACAGACGGAGAATGGCATCTCTGACTGCTACCTTAACTCCCTTCGCATCTCCACCCTCCTTCTGGGAGGTTTCCAGTTGGCGTGCCATCGTGGTTCCTCCAGTCTGTTGGTGCCTCTCCTGGGATGGAAGGGGATGTCTGGCACAACTGGGCAAGCGCGGGCTTTAGTGTGGACTTCCTTCTTCCTCGAGTGCAGAGAAGGAATCTTAGTGATACTCTTTTATACTTCCAATGGTCCCACACACGTTTTCATCTTTGGGGATCTCTTCTAACGAATGATTAGTTAGTGCTTTCAGGTCTGTTGCACAATTAAAAAGGGGGGAGATGTGTGTAGTGTGAATACAAGTTCAACCTTTCTTGGCTTTTGTTTTCTGTTAATATCTGTCATTTTTTTGCCCACTGACCCTGAGGGACTGTGAATATGTGGGGATGCTGCTCATCACAGTCTGCATAAACAATGTCCTCGTTAAGAGCTGATCGGCTTAGCAAGGCACCATGAAGAAGTTAGCTGCCACAGCCAAGCAGAAGCTGGGACTGTTGCCTCCCTCTGGGCTTTAGCCCCTCCTCATTAAGCAGGTCCGGGCTATTGATTGGGAGCTTGTGTTTGGAAGAGTCTTACTTACTCCATGCATTATCTTGACAGATTGATCAGACCTGATTGAGAACCTCTTAAAGGAACGAACAGCTGTAATGGGAAAGTTGGACTCTGTCATCCGTTAGGATGATTCTGGGAGCGAGAAGAACGAGGCTGACATCTTGGAGCAATTGTATTTACAATTAACATGGCTGAAAACGATTGCCTCTATTGATCCCCCCTTCCTGCAATTACAGCCCCATTGTTTACATTCCAGCACTTCGGTTATAAAAAGGAAATTCAATAATTATTGCATTATTTAAAGTTAAAGTGCCACAGAGTTTGCTGGCTACGCTTGCTGGTTGATTTAACGTTCAGTAAAATCCATGCTGAGCTCTCCATCTTTAGGCTGAGCAATATTTGGCTTTTAATGAGACTTCAAGGGCTGGTGGACCAAACCCAGTTTGCTGGGTGGCTGTTGGGGTCGTTTATGGGGGAATCCAAGAGCGTTTCAGCATGGCAAGCACCAGCCCCGTGGCCAGCAGGAACAGCATCTGTGGTCCATAGCTTCTGCCTGGGTGGTACCCCGTGGGGGCGGCTCCTTTGCCACGCTGCAAGCGTCATCAGCTGTTAACTTGGAGCTGCTGACAACTTTTGTGCCTCATACATTATTACTGACCTTTCCCCAGGTATGGCAGGTCCCTGCTCAGCTGCCCTGTGTGTTGCTGCTGGGCTCCTCTTTGAGGAAAGTCCTTGGCCTTGCTTCCCTCCCGCTTTGCAGCGTCGCAGTTGGGGACTCGTGGGGTTACTGGAGGCTCTGCGCAGCCATGCTCGGTTCTGCTCAGAGGCTCTGCGCCTGCCTGGGGCTCGCAGTGTCTGTGTCGGCCCCGTCGTGATACCAGGGGCATTCACTTAACGCTGGGCAGGGTTGGAGTGCATGGAAAATGCAGATTCGGAAGAGGATGTATAGGTACTGGCTGTTAATTGGGACGGTTGGTGCTGTTCTTCAAGCCTTTCGCTGTGACTCAGGGATTTGCATCAAGTATCTCAGCCTCTTTGGCAGGAGGGAGCGCTACATTTCCAGCCTTTTGGAAAGAAAAATAAAAGATCAGAAACCAAAAAGTAAATCAAAATCCAGATTTGTTGCACAAAGGTCAACTACGGGCCAGTCAGTCTCACCTCTGTCCCAGCAAGATCATGGAGCGGATCCTCCTGGAAACTGTGCTAAGGCACATGGAAAATAAGGAGGTGATTGGTGACAGCCAACATTTACTAGGGTCAAATCGTGCCTGACAGATTTGATGGCCTTCTAAGGCAGGCTTACAGCGTTGGTGGATAAGGGAAGAGCAACTGATGCTGTCTACCTGGACTTGTACAAAGCATTGGACGCTGTCCCACACAACATCCTTGTCTCTAAATTGGAGAGACATGGATTTGACGGATGGACCACTTGGTGTATAAGGAATTGGCTGGATGGTCACACTCAAAGAGTTGTGGTCAACGGCTCCATGTCCGAGTGGAGACCAGTGATGAGTGGTGCTCCTCAGGGATCAGTATTGGGACCAGTGCTGTTTAACATCTTTGTCGGCAACATGGACAGTGGGATTGAGTGCGCCCTCAGCAAGTTTGCCGCTGACACCAGCTGTGTGGTGCGGTTGACGCACCGGAGGGAAGGGATGCCATCCAGAGGGACCTTGACAGGCTTGAGAGGTGGGCACGTGAAGTTCAACAACGCCAAGTGCAAGGTCCTGCACCTGGGTCGGGGGCAATCCCAAGCACAAATACAGGCTGGGCGGTGAGTGGACTGAGAGCAGCCCTGAGGAGGACTTGGGGGTGTTGGTTGACAAGAAGCTCAGCATCACCTGGCAACGTGCGTTTGCAGCCCAGAAAGCCAACCGTATCCTGGGCTGCATCAAAAGAAGCATGACCAGCCGGTCGAGCGAGGTGATTCTCCCCCTCTACTCTGCTCTGGTGAGACCCCACCTGCAGTACTGTGTTCAGCTCTGGGGCCCCAACGTAAGAAGGACATGGACCTGTTGGAGCAGGTCCAGAGTAGGACCGTGAAGATGATCAGGGGGCTGGAGCACCTCCCCTTCAAAGACAGGCTGAGAGAGTTGGGGTGGTTCAGCCTGGAGAAGAGAAGGCTCTGGGGAGACCTTAAAGCAGCCTTCCAGTACCTAACGGGGGCCTACAAGAAAGCTGGAGAGAGACTTCTTACAAGGGCGTCTAGTGATAGGACAAGGGGTAACGGCTTTAAACTGAAAGAGGGGAGATTTAGATTAGATAAGAGGAAGAAGTTCTTCACTGTGAGGGTGGTGAGGCACTGGCACAGGTTTCCCAGAGAGGTTGTGGATGCCCCATCCCTGGAAGTGTTCAGGACCAGGCTGGATGGGGCTTTGAGCAACCTGGTCTGGTGGAAGGTGTCCCTGCCCATGGCAGGGGGTTGGAACTAGATTACCTTTAAAGGTCCCTTGCAACCCAAACCATTCTATGAAAATCTCCTTGTCCTCATCTTGTGGTGGTGTTTCTAAGGGCTTGGGTGATACTGAGGAGGCTTTATCTGGAGGAGTGATGCTCACCATTAGGCCGCTCCTGTTACCACAAGCTAAACTGCAAAAACTTGTGGGCGTGTGAGTCTGAAGTCCACAGTCAGCAAGCTGCGTGGGGGAGCTGTTACGCAAGGACCCGGGGAGGCTGGAAGGAGGGAAAGGTTTTGTGACGCTACTTCTTCGGAAGCAGTAAACAATTGCAGGACATTGGTGGAATACGAAAGAGCATGCGTTCATCTTTTGAACCTGCTGTATGGAGAATCAATTTTTTCCTCCTTTCAAAACATCTGGGCCAGGGGGCGGCTGCGAGTGCACCAGTCCTTTCCAGCTCGTAGCCAGCATGTGTTCTCGCTGCGTGCTGCATCCACCCTGCGTCTCCGTCAGCTCCAGGAAATTCCAGCCGGGGCTGCAGGTGTGAAAGTAGAGCAAGACGGATGGGCCAGCTCTGACTTTTATGGAGTACTTGGAACAGACTAGGATCAGACAGCTGCATCCACATGACTTTCATTAAAAATTCAGATTCTTCTCTTGCAGGTTTGTGTGATTTATCTCGTGCAGCAGATCAGAGGCACATGGGGGCCAAGAGATGCTTACGAGGCTTCTTAGGTCTGCTGCAGGGTCTGGTCCCTTTCCATGATGACCTGTAGCCCCCCCTTCAGCTCTGGTGTAAGGGTCGTGTCTCATCTAGCTCCCGGGAGTGCATTGTCACAGGCATGGTTCTTTCTGGCATGTAAAATGTTTCCTACCAAGCCTGTTACTAACTACTCATGTCTGACTTCACCCTGAGGAAGAGTCAGTCCCTGGGCATCCTTCTGTGCCGAGGATGTGCTCATAGGGCTGGTGTGCCTCCAGCACCCCCTCCTGAACACGGGACCGTGTGCTGGTGTTGGCTTTCATGGTAACCTTGTGTGGCTCAAAAGCTCCATAACCTCTGCCGTGCTCCCCTGGTTCTGTGTGCCACCGTGGGCTTAACAGGGGTCCCGCTGGCTCTGGGTCTCGTCACTGTTGCTGGTCAGCCATAGGTGCTCGCAAGAAGAACAAAGAGTGGTGCGAGTCTGCAGTGGTGCTGCCTTCCACGGCTTTTGTAACCGTCCAGCGGTTTTTTGGCTCTTTCTTCCTCAGCTGCATCTGTCAATTCTGTTAAATCACTACTAATTTTACCCATTCTAATAGAGCAGATGTCGTGCTGAGTTCAGTGGTAAAAGAAGAGTGTTATATGTGGAAAAAACCTCCTCCAGAGATGTGCAAGACTGGAAACTTTTTCTTAAAGAAGCTCTCGGTAGTTGAGTGGCCTCTGATTTTGTGGCAGGATTGTCCTGTTATGTGAAAGCCAGCTGGAGAAAGTGAGCAAAGGTGATTTGGAAGAGATTTCTCCAGACTGTTTATCAATTACCCATATAAGCAAAAAGGATGTTTGTATAAACAAGGGGGCGGTGGACTCGCTTTGACTGTTCCCGTTAGCACTCTTGCACAGATCGCGGATCAGTTGTTTTAGGATCTGGGTCACTGCTATGGCTGCTGGTCCTGTTAGCCAGCTGGTGGTGAGGAAGGGTTTTCTGTTTGTTAGTGTTGGTTCTCTGTTTGCTGCATAGAGTTCATAAGATTATTTTCCCACTTTGGGTTTTGGCTCCCAGGCCTGTTAACTTCACCTGCTTTTCCTACCTACAGACACCTTGATATGTGCGGGCAATCCTTGTGCACCAGAGAGGGGAGCAGGAGAGCACAGGCTGCTTGTCACTGGAGGCAGCTACGGAGTTTCTTTCTACGGCTTGTCATTTTGAGGTCTGCAGAAGACGGGGGCCGTCCTCGAGCCTGCAGAGAGTTTTCTCACATGTTCTGCTGCTTTTTGTGCTGTCAAGACTTCCTGAGGGTGGGTGGAGGTGGGATCTTACCACTTGCAGAGATGGTTGGTCTTGCAGCTTGCCGACCAAGGGCTTGTGAGATTCCCGCTCTTGTCAGCGTGGGTTCATCCTGAGCAGCTTTTAGGGCCCTCCAAAGGGGAAGCTTTATACAAGGTGAAGTTAAGATTGCATAGAAATTGGGCCTATTTTCTAATGAATAATAAACATCAAAAGCACGAGATAGTTCAAAGTGGTTATTGCGTCTCCCTAGTGAGCTAGGGTTACAGTTCAGGTATCCCCCAGAACAGTATCTGACCCACTAAACATAGCAAATAAGGTTTGGAAAATAACATTGGGCTTTCTGGTAACAGAGAGCTATAGGGAGGGTTATCTGTTCATGTTACGGTAGGAATTGGGCGCTCTACATGGGGGCTATAGTAAACTTAATACAGAAGAGGTTTTGAGCAGATAGAGATTTAACATCTTTTAAAATTTAAAAGACATACGAAAGCTTTTAGTAATCAGATTAAATGGTGAACGTTAACTATAGTAACGCCTACAAAGGTATTCAGCCGGAGAGTTCATTGTTTGTGTAATAGTAGCAACATGGATCCTCAGTCCTGGTTACAGCAGTCTCATCTCCGGAGAACGTAGTCTGAGTACATGGCATGGGGGTGAGGAGGACTGCTTGCAGCCAGACAGATTAATACAGCTGTCGCGTTAAATTCCATGACTATTGAAAAATACTGTGGGTGAGGCGGTGCTAGATGGGGAAGAGAGAGATGGTAAAATAAACAAAGTTGCGGGTACGTGAAGGATGGAGGTGCAGAGAAAGAAAAACTGAATATGGCGTCATTCCTTAGTTTGTTTAAAAATTAGATTTCCATAGTCATACGCTGTGAACGTTTATTACGCTATTATTTATTAGAAGAAAACAATTCCGAGCCAGATGTTAGCGAGCGAGGGCTGGAACGTCAGCCCATCAGTCCGGCGTGAGTCAGCTCGTCCCCGCGCACGCGCGCTCGCTTGGGCTCGCGCAGGCGCCTCTCCCACCCTCGCCGCTCTGTGCCCGTGCCCTCCGCACCCCCTTCTCCTGCCCTTCTCCTGCCCTTGCTAATGGCTGTGCTGGCGGGCTGTGGGCAGCGCTGGTGTGAACGCCGCCGGCGTGCAGTTGCCTCCCTCTCCCTCCTCTCGCGTTTGGGGGGCCAAGGACCGTGCACAGTGCGATCCCCAAAGGGATCGATTGCTGTCTGCTGGCCCCCGGCCCTCTGCGGCACGTATAAGCACAAGTTGTAATTTTTCTCTTGCTTATGTAAACTGTCTTTGTGTTCAGGCCCTCCGATTGTGCTGACTTCTTTGAGCCAGACCCAGAGGAAGGGGGGGGGTCGATATGCAATACTGCCTAGACCAGCCCGAAGCGTTCATCGGGCAGATCACGTGGGGCAGGGCTGAAGCCATCCTGGCTGCTGGCATGAGTGCGGCCGCCTGGCGAGTGCAGTTTGGTACGGAGTCACCCCGAAACAGGGTTTTCCTTGTGAGAAGCTAAAGGAGAGGCTCCGACTGCCACCAGCAGCTGTGGGACGGTGGTTGGCCGGGCCAGCTGTGCCGCAGCAGCTCTCCAGCGGTTGTTCCCTGGCTCAGGAGTTTTGTTTGCTGTCCGGCTCTGGAGCGCCTGTGCCCGGGGGAGACCGCCCTGGGGCACAGGGGGCAGAGCTGCAGTGGATAGCTCTTGATGTTGAGACAAAATTGCCAAACCTGGGGGTTTTTAACTGGTGAGGGACTGGCGTTCCCCAGGGAAGGTCTGTAGTGAAGGTCGGGGGCAGGCAGTGCAGGGGTCACGGCAAATGGAGGAGACGAGGTCTCTGAGCAGGATCCTCCTGCACTAACCGGCGCACCGTGGAGCGGGAGCGCAGCTTTGCCCAGAGACTGAGCGCTTCCAGAATGGAAGATGGGCCGGATTTGGCTTGATTTGCGTGCAGGAATAGGTGTTGTGAGCAGCACGGTGTTGTGCTGCGGTTAGGGTATGTACGGGAACAGCCCGTGTCCCCCTGGGAAGCCGGTACTTGTGAGCCGTATGGTTTCCATCAGAGCGTTCCTCTGTCTGTTTCTGATTTAAAGTGGAGCTTTGACTAAACCTGATCAATATTTTGCATGCCATGCGTGAAGAACCAGATGTTGGAAGTTTCCTATCGTTGAGAGGGAGGGGGCAAACACTCCCCCAGACTTGCAGAAATCAATGTTCTCTGACAGAAGTTGGTTGGTTTTCCTAGGAACAATGTATTCCTTTGATTTTCAAGTTGATTTGTCTTCTAACAAGGTTCTGGTTTAATATTTTGAATTTGTTTTCTGTGATTCGGATAAATTCTCACAAGGGGAAAGCTTAACAGTATGATGGACAATTAACTACATGTACTTGTCCAGCATTTCATCACTTCAAGCAACTCACAGCTAGTACTTGCTCATCCGTCACGTTGTCTTATTCTGGCCTGCTCCTTTCCTCCGTTGGAAGACTGACATGAATCAGAGGTAGGCGTGCAATGTCGCGCCATGTCTGGGGTGGACTTGGTGGTGTTGGCACCCTCAGGTCTTGACTCCTCCAGCACAACAGGCAGGTGAAGCTGTCCCAAGCACAAGGGATATTTGAGCATGCGTGGAGCGGGAGCAAAAGAACAGCAGAAAATAAGACACATTTATTAAACTGTTTAAAACAAATGTTTTCCGAAAATACCCTTTTAAATGAGAGCAGGACAGACCGTGCCTCTGGTTCCCACAAAGACCGTGTCCTTAATATTTCCTTGGAACTTGTGACCAGATTTTTCTTACTGGGGGTTTCCTCTGCCTTCTCACAGAAGCTGCTACTGAGTCCGTTGGCACTTTCTGAGCTTGAAAGCAGTGTTTGTAGGATGGGGTCTCCCCCCACACCTCTCGACTGACAGAAGATGGGGCTTGCCGTGCATCTCCTGGAGCGAGACCCCCAGCCTGCAGCAAGTTGGGGCAGTGGGGAGGTTTTATTGCCGAGGTTGGATCTAAGCAGGGCAGAGCAAGGCTGGTTAAGCCGGGCCATGTGAGCCGGTTGCGTGGCTCTTGCAACTGGTTCGCTAACCTTAGCTTTTTATGTCTTAGGCCATTTCTCTTTTTCTGACTCGGGAAGAAGGTAATGCATGCAAACAATAGAAATGAGAAGAAGAAGAAGTTCTTATGAGGGAAAACAGCAAAAAATCTTTTGAGGGCACCAGTGGGATTAGTGCCCTAGTGGATTCTTCAAATATTACAGTGAATTTAATTAAATACATTGTGATCCCAAAAGAGGCTAGTCTAATTAGCCAGATCTGGAATACATTTATTCTCTTCCCTCACCCTTCCAATCAGAAGCCTCAGCATCAGCTCCTATCCTATTTTTAATCATTCCTAGACTCAGAGGGCTCTCCTTCCTCCGTGTTAGCTAAGCACACAGCGCTGGGTAATATGTGTCTTTAATCTTATCTTAGCTGTAACTGAGATAATGCACGTCAGAATTTTTACCAGAAGGTCCTGGCTGCACGTAGGCAATATTTTTGATTGACAAACCTTGAGATCATGTCCAAATCGCCTTAATTATGCGCCTTGGGCGAAGTGCTTGGCGAGGAAAGAGTTTCATGAGATGACCCAGAAGACAAGAAGAGGTCTTGAGGTTGGACAGTCGGAGCTGGCAGGGATTATTGCTTAGCTGAAATGTAGGTGTGTGGTGGAAACACCAAATGGCCTTCACTGAGGAATCTTTCATGTCAGCTGACTTGGGTGTCCCATTTTTTCTCTACTTGCGATAAGGCCTTACTGTGGGAATTAGGATAGTTACTGTGAACTCTCAGCCCTGCCGCTGCCCAAACTGAACGGAGGGCAGCTGTGCCATGGCAGCCAACACAGCTGAAAGCAGTGAATTCTTCCCTCTGGTTTTAAGAAGCAATTGCTGCATCCTTGGGATCCGTGACATAAAAAAGCTATTTGTTTCCCTAGTGGCATGGACCTCTGTGCCAGATGATTGTTAGGTTTTGTCAAATAATCAAGGTGTACTACTCTCAAATTAGCTATGTTGGCTGCAATAGCACAGCTTCAGAGGGTGACAAGGTTTTTTTTCCAAGTGCTAACCTCTTGCCTAGATGCCAGGGAGCGGAGTGCTGGATGATGGTTAGGATGGCACACGCTCTGCGCTCTGCTTCCATATGCTGTATCCAGGACCTCTCGATCTAATGGGTTCATTGTGTTCTAGGATTGCTTTGGTTTTATTCTTCTTAGTTTTCAATGAGAATTTATCAAATTTAATTTTTTATGTTTGACATGAAGTTGGATCCCCTCCCGGGATGAGCTTTAAATATGAAAGAATTAGCCATGCGTAGGTTGTGAGTAGTTGTTAATGTTGGATCTGGTATTTTTCTTTCACTGAAGGAGATGATCTTGCCTATCTCGATTTTTTGCTCCTGTGCTCATTTCAGTATGTTATGTTTTTCCTGCTTCTAAGCAGGAGAGCACATGTTACCTTGAGAATAAACACGCTTGATCTTACTGTGTCTTTGTCAAAATGTGGTTTCTTACTTAATTCCCAGGTGGCTTTTAGCAATTTACGGTGGACTAACCCAGGGAGACTGGAGATGATAAAGGAAATTCACATCTTTCTACTTTGTTCTTCACAGCACCTTCAGCATCACGAGAGCGGGGTTGAGGGTGAAAGCTGCTATTATCACTGTGTCCTCTGTAACTACTCCACCAAGGCCAAGCTGAACCTTATCCAGCACGTGCGCTCCATGAAACACCAGCGGAGTGAAAGCCTGCGTAAGCTGCAGCGCCTCCAGAAAGGTCTTCCTGAAGAAGAGGAGGACCTGGGACAGATCTTCACCATCCGAAAGTGTCCAGCTGCCGAGGCTGGTGAGTGCTGCCTCCCTTGCATGAACAGGGTCGGGCTCTGGGCTCCTCTGCGTCACAGGATTTGAATAGCAGCATCAGACCCTCTGTGCAGTTTCGTGGCAAGCTCAGTGACTTTCTTATTTCTCTTGCCTGCTCTGGGGATGATGCTTGTTGCTTATCAGTTATATGTTACGGAAGTCCTGGCTGCCCTGAGGTAGCACAGGACCCCTGTTGTACCTGCAGCGTCCAGCGTAGCGCTGCCCCATGGGGCTTGTGGCTCTGAAGCACCAAATACTTAACTTTACACACGTGCTTCGTTTTGTACTTGTAAGTGGTCCCCTCTGTTCCAGTGGTGCTAAACGCAATTCTTACGTGTAGGGTGTGCACGTTCATTCACGTTAGTGTCTTCAACAGTGGAATATTGTATGAGCATCTAAAGATACCGTCGCATTTGGACAACTCTAACAAACTAGTGTACTATACTTTTTGTAGATATTTTGCAGCGTGTCAAGTCATGTCTTGAGTGCCAGCATGAACCTCTCCCAGCTTGTTCATTGATTTCTAGTATTTCAGCCACATTGGACTGGGAGGAGGAGCTGGTTGGAAGGGGTTGGCAGGAGAAGGGGCGAGTGTTCATCTGTTTTCCATGTCTCCTCTTGACAAGGTGGATAACGTGAAGGGCTCGGATTGAAGCATTTGCTCATACAGAAATAATAGCAAAGGGATTGAAGCTGTGAATTTAGCAAGAGAAAACGTGCCTTAAAGGGGACAGCTAGGCTGGGCAAAACAGAAATTGTGCCTTGTTTAATCATTTAAAGGGTTAAGAAGTTTTTTATGTTAGGAAAAAGCAAGATCTCGTGAAGTCCTCTTTGGAGGGAGGAGGAGGAGAGCCTGGCCAAGTCAGCTGGTACATGTTCTGTCAGGAACGTGAAGATGCTGGAGCTGGGGGGATGTCAGTGACAGCCTTCACAACTCTCCTCTCAGCTTCAGCCAGGACTTTCCTCCATGACTGCTGTTGAAATGGCTAAATCTTAGAGAAAAGTGCTCTGAGGAACTGGCATTCTGCAATTAGTGCACATAGAGACAAGGAAGGTGATCTGAGCTTAAAGGGGTTGAGAAAGGAAAGCAGCACCAGCTGGAGGAGAATACATGTGGGTCTTAGAAATGTCTCTTGAGTTAAGACCTGGGCTGCATTGCTGTTATGCATGTTAGTAACAAGGATCTGAAATACTTGCAAAAACACCCGGGAAGTAAAACGGGAGATTTTTCATTAAGAGTTAAATTCAGTCTCATGGAAAAAAGTGACCGATCTGTGAACTCAGCAGCCCAGTGGAGTCGAGGGCATGGAACATGCTTTCCCAAAGGTCACGGTGACAGTGAAAGCGTGCTGTGGTTGCCACACCATCCCGGAGGGGACAGCAGCTCTTGCAGCCGTTCCACTTCTCTGCAATGCTCCATTGTAGAAAAACAGTCAGATTTCGAAAGGATATGTTGACCAGTGTTGTATGGTTTGTGAGTTTTCTTAAAAGCAGAACGAACAGAGAGGAGAAACCGTCTGTGCCCTTTTGTGATATACAGAACAATCTTGAAACTCTTTGTTTGCTTTAGAATTTTTTGTTTACCTTGTCTTTTACTTTAGAAACCTTATCTTTCCCTGTACGTCCGCCAGGATTATGACATTGCAGGTACTGAGAGTGCAGAAGCTGACTAGCTGAGAGGGAAAATGGTTTGCTGACCATTTAAAAAAAACATAAATTTTTTTAACTAAAAGTCTTGACAAGTCACTGAAAGGAAATCTCAGTTTAAAGTTACTTTACTTTTTCAAATGGCTTGAGGTAATTTCCTTTAAGCTTGTTGGTTCTTCAACAAAACCTGACGGCAAACAAGACACTAAGACTTTCTTTACCATATTTTATTTCAAAGGTTAAAAATAAAGTAAGGATAAAACTCTGTAGAATGCAAACTGGGGGAACCTCTGATCTGTTTTGCAGGTCTCTCTGACCTGAGATACGTAATTTCAAACACTCTTCCAAGTCCATTGTTGAGCTAGACTAAGCGGGCACACCTCACCGGCAGGCTGGTGGCTGCAGGCACGAGGCACCGCTCCGGTTATCCCTGCAGTGACAGGAGTTGGATTTGGGTGAGAAGCTGCAGTACCCCCGTGGGGGAGAACAGATGCTTTCATCTCCTGTTTATTCTGATCCCATTACAGCATCAGAACATCGACTCGAACATAAAGCGGGGTGGCCCTGTCGCCCCAGGCCAGCGGCTGGGCTGAGGACGTCTACCGGGGGAAGGTGCGTCGGGATACCGCAAGCCGGAACCGGGCAGCCCTGGCGGGTGCTGGTGGGTGCCCAGGCTGGTGCCTCCACTCCTGAGCGTCGGGGCGGGCAGGGGCACTGCCCGGCACCCGGGGGGGTCCTCGCGGAGGGCAAGGTCAGCCTCTTGCAGGGCACAACAATAATTTGGTTTTGGCTTTGATTTATTCAGTGTAATTTCTTCACGCATAAAAAGATCTGCCTCAAACAGGCCGATCCTTCCCTTTTTTCTGTGACGTTTAAACTTCCAGTGTTATAAAACGCTGCCGTTACTTATCATTCAGCTGGCTGTTGTTTTTCTGTAGTTCTGGGTGTCGGCGATGTGCAGCAGGAATACGCATGTACCTAGGCTTAAATTCACTCTTCCGATGCGTTCGTTTTTTCTTGGTTTCGAACTTTGCTGGTATATTTGGCTGTTACACCCGTTCGGGAGAGCAGCGCATGCTACTCAGTGAGGCTTCACCGACAGGTCTTCCCAGCACGATGCTGCCAGCGTGGGCAACGCTCTTCCTTTGTGGCAGGGCTGCACGTGGGGTTTGCAGCTGGCTCTCTGCATTTCTTCCTCCTGTATAATACGGTGGTGTCTCTGCTGTATCCCCATTATGTTTTTTTTCTGAGGGGTAGGTGGACTTTCCTCGGTGCCTTTTGATGAGGAGTCTCTGGTGGTAACAGATAACACAAGAAAGTCTTCGCTGTGTTTCAGACACCTTGAGCAGAAAGTGCTTTTCTGATCTGTGACACATCTCTGTCAGGGGGCCCAAAGGGATAGTGGCTTTTTGGCTGGTTTGCTGCATTACAAGTGCAGTGGTTTGTTCTGATGCTGCTGTTACTCCCTGGTAGTCATCGCTGTGATTCTTTCTCCCCTTCTAGTTCATAATACTTGTTTTGAATTCCGTTTCCCTACAAATGCAATATCAGCTTGCATTTTTTTCCAAAGTGAGTCCCCTTTTGTCATCACTGCTTTTTCTGAGGACCCTTAAAACACTTCAGTCCTCACCACTTCCCTACCTTCTGCAAAACTCCTCGCTGGGAGGGTGGCCCAGCCCTGGACTGGCTGCCGGGGGAGGTTGTGGAGTCCCCGTCCCGGGAGGTGCTCGAAACACGGCAGGCAAGGCCAAGGCCCTGAGCTGCACCTTGACTAGTGCCTTGACTAGTGCCATTCTTCTCTCCCTTTAGAACTGCACGTGCTCAGGGCAGGGCTGAGCTGGCAGAAAACCGTTCCCTTCTTGTGCTGGTCTGTTTTCTTGCTGGGCTGGCTGGCCAGCTGCTGGTTTGCCTCAGCAGTAGTACGAAACATCATCCCTCTCCTCGCTCTTTGGTCTGGTGTGCTGTGACCAAGAGCAGGCAGGCACGAGGGATCACGGTGTAAGGGGACGGTGGGGTCCAGCCTGCTGCTGCTGCTTCCAGGGCAGACCCCTGGGCCAACCGTGACCCAAGGCGAGGTGCCGGCACACGGCAGCCACGATTGCTCCTGCTGCTGCTGGAGACCTTTGTGGCTTTGCTAGAAATGCTGAAAGATTCTTTATTGCTTTTTTCTTTCCTTAACTTCATCCAGTTTATGCCAGTCTCCTCATCCCCAGCGTTACATGAAGTTGCTGGTTGCAGTAAGGAAAGGTAGCTCAGCCTTGTGTTAAGTGGGACTGTGTAGACCGAGTGAGTGGAGTTGCCTTGTTCTTCTTCCCGCTCCGTCCTGTTTGCTCTGTGAGAGAGAGCAGGTGCTGGGATTAAACGCCGTGTCTGTCTGTGTGTACGTACTCGCTGGTGTGTGCAAGCATGTAGGAAAAAGCATGGCTGTCTCTGGGGTGGTGCGTAGATATTTGCTTGTATAGATGCATCTCAATCTGTTGGAAGAGAGTGTCTGATCATGCCTTAATTAGTCCTCTAACAATCTACAAAGGTCAGTGCCAATTGCCTGTTCATTTACATTCGTAATTGTGATGGTTCTTGATTGCACATTAGTTGCAACTCACTCCCTCCCACCCCACAGAAAACACATGCAGCAGCCTAAGCAACAGCCTGGTAGACACAAGAACCTTTGTCTCTGCTTCTGCCAGCAGCACAGCCTTCACTGAAACTTTTGTGTCTTTTATGGAAGAGAGCTTTAGAGGCTGCACTCCACTTCCAGTAAAGGGATGATGAAGTCGTTGGCAGGGAAATTATATGGACATCAGGCAAGAAACACAATCCTCTTTGAACTGGATAATTAAAGACAATTAAACTTTTCTGCTTGCTCTGAGAAGTGTGCTAATTATGCCGGAGACAGGGAAGTGGGCCCAGGCTGGATGTTCAGCTGTTTTGTTGATCAGAAAGAATACAGCTTATGGGGTGGAGGTTTATTTTCCTCTATGGGGTATTTTTGGACATCTATTGCTGTAGTATCTGGGCTGCTGCCACTGCAGATGTCAGCCCCTTGCTGCAGAAGCATCTGTATAACGTTACTCATAAGCTAATTGATTTTTAATGATGGGGGTTTAGAGAAGAAAAAAAAAAAACCCATAATAAAAAACAAAACGTTCTCAAGATGTAGGGATGGATGCACTTACGACTCATTAGATAATGATAGAAATAAGAGTGAAACAACCTGCACCAAATTTTCATTCTGGCTTCGAAAGTGTTTCCTTCTAGAAGGCATGGAGTCCAGGCAGCCCATTATATGACTCGGGCCGCTGTGTGCAGAGTACCCGCTCCAAAGTGGGACTGCGGCTTCGCCTGAGGCACATGTCGCACAGGGGAGTACACAGCCCCCTGCTCGCCCTGTCGCATCGCTCTTCACGTGCCATCCACATGGCTGTGGATTTGTTACAGCCCCAGCTGCTGAGCCTGTTTCTCCTTAGGCAAGTGCCGTTCATAATTCATCCGTTTCCTCCCTTACCTATTTCTCCTGACTCTTCCTGTTTTCCATCTCCGTCTGCTCTCCCTTTCCATAGCTGTCCTCCTGTGGGAGCAGCAGAGGGGGCTTGCCCACTCTTCCCACTGGTGTCCGTCACGTGTCCACGTTCCTCCCCTGCACCGGAGTCCTGGGCGTCCCTGGCCAGGGACTGCTGCTTCGTGCAGCTGCACGGGTCAGGGTCTGCCACACTCCTCAAGTCAGGAGGAAGTCCTACTGCTTGCGGTAAGCTTGACCTAAGCTGGGGTCCCTCAGGCGGAAACGCTTCATGCTTGGGCTCCGCAGGAGAATAACTAGATCGAGAGGGGTCAGGTGGAGCTGAGGCAAGAGACCACCTAGAGTTTTATGATGCCCAGGAGTTTCATTTTGATCATCCTCTCGTATGAGTCCTGAATTTGTTGGCATCTTTGAAGGGAAACAGGTTTTAGCAGATGTAAATGCAGAGGACAATTTCCACGGCCAAGAGTTGCGCTGGTACAAGCAAGCGGTGCAGTGCCTCTGTGGCAGGAGGAGAGGTTCCTGCCCTGAGGCACGATCAGCTGAGGCTGAGACCACCCCATGTTGTCCCAGGAGGGAGCAGAGCACAGTAAGGAAAAAGCGTGTGCCTTTCTCCTCCTTTTCCAAGGCAGATTGAGTACCTCAGTCTGCACACAGTCTGTGGGACTGTTGAGAATGCTTTTGAAAAAACAACAACAAAATTGTGGCAAGTGAGCCCAAAAAAGTCAGATTTGTTGATCTTTACAATTGTGCTGGAGGCCATTACAGAGCTTTGTGGGATGAATAAGATGACTTGTGGAAAAGTCATGTAATATTTAGTGGGAAATGCTGACCATTTCTCAACTCTGTGAGTCATCCTATAGACATTTTACAAAGCTTTGTAACTTTTAACTGTGAAAATCTGTAGGAAGGCTAAAAATAAAGGAATATCTTCTACTCTGTGCAGCTCTAGGTTGTTTGTTATTTTTTTTCTTAGCACCATATACTTCTGGAAAACCTCTTTGTCCTTGTGGAGGTGGGAGTGTTCCCCTAAAACCAGGCTAAGCCAGCCAGAGATACCGCTGGACGCATGCTGCAAGGGGATGCTGCAGTCTCTCCGTTTCACCACAGAGAGCCAATCCCCTATGGTGGACATACTGCTTCAGCAATCCTGCTAATCTCTGCCAAGTCCTTAGCAGCCATCTTCTTCCAACACACAAAGTCATTGTTGGGTCCCTCGCGTGTGAAGAGTGAGGGCAGGCTCTCTGGAAGCCGTTCCTGAACTCAGCCAAGCGCAGTCAAAAGCCCCTTTGTTAGGGCAGGAAAGGGGCTGGAGGGGCTGTCAGCAGGAGGGTCGCTGCCTGCCCATCTTCCCGTGCCTGGCCTTACTGGAGCATCCATGCTGCTCACTCTGCCAGCAAACAGAGAGGGACCAGCCACTCTCCCCACTCCAAACAGGTTGATTACAGTTACTTAGAGGAATACCTTTACTGTAAAGCTCTGTTCTGGTAACCCCGTGAAAGCTGCTGGCTCCCAGAGCTCCCTGGGAGGAGGGGGTACCTCGTGGCTCCCACTTTTCCCCTCTCTCTGTCCCCCGGGCAGAGGTGGGCACACTGTCCATCCACATCTTCCTTGTATTTCAGTATTCGACCTTCTGAGGGCTGTGAACTGTAGACTGAAATCAGGATGTGAATTTTTAATGAAACCAAGTATGTAGACAGAACCAGGTATAGCTAGAGCAGTTGCCAGATGAGAAAGCCCCATGTGGTGTAAAAATAGTAGTTACCAAACTCAGCTTGGCTCTGCCTGTGGTGCTTGTAGACAGCTGGATGCTCATATGGTGCTTGCACCTCTCTTTTCACTCTAAGTCATATGAAACACTTTGCTAATGTTCCTCTTCCTTAAAAGCAGTTTTCTAGCTGCACTAGGGATGCAAAGGCATTGCCATCAGGAGAGAGGTGGTGGTAAATGGGAACAGAAGCAAGTTCCCGTGTGATCGGGAGCAGATCTGTTCATGAAACACTCAGGATGTGGTTTGCAGCATGAAAAAGTTTCTCTTAGACAAAAAGTCTCTATTTAGCAGAAGAGAGGCTTGATGTCAGCCACATTTGTCAGTTTAAATCTGTGACTTAGAAGTCCAGCAGCATGCATTATCTCCTTCCTCGAGGCAGAAGCGTTGCTCTCTGAATTCCCCTCTCTCCTGTCCAGGCTCTCCAGTTTCTCCCTTCCCTTGGTGGCCATGGCCTGGGCTTAGGAATTGTGATCAGCCCAACTGTAAAATAAAATGAAACAAATGGTGGAGAAAGGGGAAAGGGATCTTCCACAGAAATCGCCTGTGAGGGGAACCGTCGTCCTGTTATTTTCCCACCTTGAAGAGTAGGCAACCATGCAAGGCATTTCTCATTCGCAATCATCAAGCATGGAGTAATTATTAATGTAATTTGTTACAACAGGGATGTGAGACGCTCCTTTGGAGTGGATTTTTCATTATTGCAGGATCTGTACTTCCAGTGGAAATTTAAGACTTTTGAAATTAAAATGGGTAATGCCAAATGATATTTCTCCCTGCTTGAAATAACTCAAATTTGTTAAGATCTGATATCCTCCACTTGGTCTCGATTAAAGAAAATGTGGTCATTGCTAATGCTGGAGAAACATGCGTGTTACTCTCCTACATCTGATGATAGAGGTAATGGAGGGTTTCAGAAAGGAATTAGTTTGCTTTTGTAAGCCTCTCTCCACTTTTCCATGGGACTTAATTGCACACAACAATTAAAAACTTCCCAAAGCAGGTTACTTGTACAGTGTCTGCAGGAGAACAGCATACAAAGTTTATACTATAGTATCTACTAGCCAAAAGCACACTACAGCTCTGGGTCTGCTGGCGATGTGCAGATTTGTCTGGCTGGAATGTGCGGCCCTTGCGGAGGGCTAGGGAAGAGCAGTGTGCGAGGTGCACACTGAGGGATTTAGTGTGAAATTTCCCACCTGGTGCAAGCAAGAGTTCTAAAATGATGTTCTGCATGTCCTCTCCTCCCACTGCCCCTGCCTCTTAGGGCTGGAGAAGCTCCTCTGGTCTTGTGCTGCTGCCAGTCATCCTCTCCTCAGAACGAGATTCCTTCCTCTGGTGTTTAACAGCTAAACTCGTTTTGCATGCTACCCCTTGCCATTTCCACGCTTGTCCTTGACTGACACATTTAATAATCTGCCAACCCAAATGACAATCTGAGCTCCTGTGTGCAAACATCAAATGCTGCCTAGCTTCATTAGCTTCTCGCAGGCTTTTTACCTCTCTCTCGCTCCCCACAACCCAATATTGTCTTTTCCCAGTACGTTATCTGTAACCCCCTGAAGGCAGCAGCCTGCTCAGTCTTTGTTTCCCAAGTGTTGCATGTAAACCCAACCAAATCAGCACTACATAAATCGTCAAAGAGGTGCTCAGTGCATGTTGCAGCATCCCAGCTGCAGCAGGTACTTGGGAGGGGGCCAGGAAGGCCGGTGGGTGCCTTGTCGCATGCACCCAGCTTTCTGCCGGGGGCTGTTTCCTACAGCTGGGGGTGTGCAACAGCTTTGTTGTCTGAAGAGGAAATCCTTTTCTGTCATCTCATCCTCACACGTAGGGAGTAAGACAAGCTATTGTCCTGTTTTGAGAAAACATTCACCCACGGTGCAATAACATACGTGAAATAGCAACAAAGAGGAAAACAGCTCTTGGCGATATGTATGTTAAGCTGATTAAACTCGCAGTTCCCCTTTACTGCAGCATTTCTGATCTCTGTGCCAACCCCACCAAATACCCCCACATGCAGGATTACTGTCTTGTTTTCCAAGATCTCATGTCATGCGTGTTCATTTAAAGCAGGAGGACAGCTTGTTGCCTTCCCCTTTGTTGTTCTGCTGAACTTCGGAATTTTTTCATTTTTTGTGTGGATTGCATGGATTAAGGACCTTTTACCTTTCCAGCAAGTTCCTGATGGGAATCGCGGTATTTCTGCACAGGGTCTCTCCTCTGGACAATGGCCAGAGGCTGGGCAGGTAGCAAACTCTCTCCTTCATGGCTGGACAGGGAGGCGGGTGGAAACTTTTGGTTCTGCTTTAGTTTCGTATTGCTTTAATGGTTATCAAAAATTCAGCAAATGTACTTCTCGCAGCCATGGGTCAGGGTTGCTGTACACAGTTAGCTCCTTTGGAAGGTCTGAAGATGCGAGGAGAGCTACATGCTTTAAGAAAGTGAGTCCATTTAGGAGACTTCTCTGTCCCGATATTATTCTGTAGCATCGTCTGTAACTGTTCCCTCCTTGCGTCCTTTCCCCCACCCAAATTTTGGAGAGTGCTGTTCCCGTCCCAGCAGCATCTTTCTGTCTTTGTGCATATGGGACACCATGGGACTGTTGGGGTCTGGCTTCACAGAATGCAGGGATAAAGTTGGTTCCCCTTGAATATCTGGCAGAAGCAGATTTCCTTTGTTGTTTATTTTTTGGGGTTGGTTTTGAGTTTAAAGTAAAAAGCAGTTGTGCCTTAGCTCTTTTCTGACCAACCAGAAGTGAATAGATAATCTCTAAAGGATATGAAAGGTTTAATCGTTTTAATTTTGTTTTTATTAAAGTTTATCATGACTTTTTTCATGTGCCCCTGGTGAAGCGGGGGGGGTAACAGAAATCTACACAAACCCCCAAGCATTCGCTTAATGAAACTCTAATGGGAGGCGCCTGGCGGGAAGGAAGTGGTTAGATAGCTGGGCTGGGGAAGGCAGACCAAAGGCATGCTGTAATATCACTGAAACGTGGCAGGAATCTCATAAACTCCCCATCTAGCTCCAGCAGACACTTGTCACTGGGAGCTCATGGCTTTCATTAAGCAGAAAGAGAGGAAGCTCTGACGGCTGACTTGTTCCAGAATGTTTTTCTTGTTCGGCTGCATCTTAAAGCCCTTTCCACTTAAATAAAGGGGAAAACATCACCAGATGCTGTAGTAAAACGCTGGGAAGCTCCTGGTCCCTCTCCTACCCTAGTTTTTTCTCCCCATCAAAACAAACTCTGGAGCCAGACTGAAACCAGGTTGTCGGAGCGCAGCGTCTCTCCTGAGCTCAAGCAGCTGCTGTTTCCTTTAGGACAGAAGAGTTGCGTCCCTGTCCCTGCAGTCTCGCCCTTGGTACTGAGTTTGGTCACCAAAAGCTCTGCTGCTGGTGCCAGCTGCACTTTCTGTTTCTCTTCCCTGTTTCTGTTTTCTCCTTTCCAATTTTAGAATAGGGAACGCTTTTCTTGAGGACTTCGAGGTGGTTGTTGCAGTGGTGCTGGTTAAATTCAAGACTGAAGGGCTCTCCCTTTTTGGGGTGAATCAGTAAAGCCGTGAAGACATTGCAGGTTGAACAGCAGTAGGTACTGCAGCCCTGTCTCAAGATGCGTTGGAGAAGGGTTAGATGTCAGTGCGAGCAACACAAGATTCATATTAGCAGCAAATTCAGGTCATGTCTCATCAGCACAACCGTCCAAACCTCGCACTTGCTCAGGTGCTGTGTCCGACTAAGCCCTCTGCTTTGATGTTCTGGTGGTAAGGAGAAAAAGAAACCTTCCAAAACTTGGACACACGTGCTCCAGTGACTGTTCCTGCACTCTCAGCCCTAATTTCTGATGTTCATCTCCACAGTATTGCATGGAGAAATTGCATTGCTCCTGAAAGGAGGTTCTAGTGAGGTGGGTGCTGGTCTCTTCTGTCAGGTGGCTGGTGATAGGACGAGAGGAAATGGCCTCAACTTGTGGCAGGGGAGGTTTAGATTGGATATTGGGAAAAATTTCTTTCCTGAAAGGGTTGTCAAGCATCGGAACAGGCTGCCCAGGGAAGTGGTGGAGTCACCATCCCTGGAGGTATTCAAAAAGCATGTAGCCAAGGCACTTCAGGACATGGTTTAGTGGGCATGGTTGATGGCTGGACTCGATGATCTTAGAGGTCTTTTCCAACCTAAATGATTCTATGGTAGCAGCTCATCTCCAGTGTCTTTCCTACAGGTTTGACTGTTCTAGCCATTGCTGCACTGCTTTTTCTCCCTTTCCACACTACTTGGCTTCAAATTAAATATATGTGGAATGAACACGCCTTCATCTGTGTTAACAGGTTAATGAGTTTAGAAGGTTGCCTCACTTGCATGCTTTTGTTGGTGTATTAGCTCAGAGTCTCTTTTCCTGTTCTGCTGTTGACCTGAGCTGAAAGGGGCTGGAGCTCCAGCATGGAGAATTGCTGATACCTTGATACTTTCTATCCTACTAATTTGCCCAATAACAGGTTCGGTGGGGACAGTGGCAGAAAGAAATGTCCAGTCATGTTCAACTGGGCACAGGCTTTGTGTTCAAAGGCAATGAGGATATTTAACTTGTTTATAAGTAAACAGTGGAGTAGGGTGAGGCGGGGCCATGAGAGGGAAACTACCTGCCAGGCTTCATGCTCAAGCCCTTGCGGAGGAGCTGCTGTACGGCAAGGTCCAGCAGCTGGGCTTGGCAGTTGCTCATTCCTGGGCATAATTACTGATACAGAACAAGAACTCTGCTTCAAACCAACTGCCTCGCTGGACTCCTTGTGAAGCAGAACAAACCTCCAGCCTGGTCTGTCGACGCTGCTCAGGCTTCCTAGGTTTTGCTCTGCTCCTCGTGTGGAGGTGCAGCCATGCCCCACTGCAGCATCCCAGTGTCCTGCGGGGCATGGCGACCAGACAGACCTTCCCAGCCTTACGCTGCCTGCCCAGTTGTGCAGCCCCAGCGCAGAAGAGTGCTGGGCCCGTGCCAGGAGGAGGGGTATGAAACGTAAGCAGGACCCCAGTCTGCTAGATGGTACTTCAGGGTTTGCTGCAGCTCCATCCACACTTGATTTTGGTATCTCTGGGGTGGGCAGCCTGGAGTCTCACGTAACGACTCCTGAAGAGCGCTGGTAGGTTTGGGAGTGCAGCGTTCTGCTGGTTCGTCTCCGTTCGGTCATACAGGCTCATCCTTAAGGAGCGTCGAAGGCTGAGACCATTTCCCTGGGATGGGGTTTGCCTTGGCCACGTGCGTGGCTGTTGTGTCATGGCAGCACCCCTGTGAGGTGCCAGAGTTCCCAGGATTCCCTTCCGCTCTGCTGTTTCCTGCCCATCTGCACATGTCGTCAGGAGTGAACCTTTCTGGCTGATTGCTGTGATGGGGGATAAAAATGAAAGTTGTGCTTGAAGCCGGGCATCTTCTCCACACTTCTCAGGAATGGAGTTGACTTCTCTGTGACGTTGACACCAAAAAAGTGTTGCGATGCCACCAGACCTGGCCAAGGACTGCAGTTTCCTTTCGGGAGGAAGCATCACCAGGGCGTCAGGAGGTGGTGGGCAAGAGCTTGCTAGCTCGAGGCGGCCCAGACCTGCCTCTGAAGGTCTTGCCCTGTAACCGATAGCTTCTTACAGTCCAGTTTGGCAGGACGCTCCTAGACAGAAATGCCAAGCTTATTTTCCGTCTACGGTTTCATTGCAGTGTAAGAAGAACAGGGAAAGAGGATGTGGGATGATTTGTATTTCTCAAGAGGTATATACGCGGACTGGGTGGAGCCTCCCTCAGTGTAGCTGTAATTCTGTGTTTTTCCCTTTCTCCTGAAAATGTTGCACTTTTTACAATTAAAAGTTCTTTTAAAAGGGTATCTGGCATACTGTCTAAACATAGAGCTCTACCCGAGACTGGCTGAGCTAGTACTGGGTGTCCTGGGCTGCGATGGCGTGTCCTGGAGAAAGCAAATACACCCTTTCTGTGAAAGAGGAAACCACGGGGTTCAGACGGATGCAAAGGATGCTTTTATGGAACTGTTTCTGTTGTCGCACAGGACATTTACACTGGATTTCTGGTCTCCAGCTCCATCTTTTCATCAGAGAGGAAACTGCAGGACAAAATCCCTTCATACCTTCTGCACCACTGGTTGTAACAGAACCTGCCTATGTGTTTTCTGAGATGGACAAAGTTATATTCGGTTCTTGCTGTCAGTGAGAACTTCTGTCCGGATGTTTAATGCAAAGAGTAATGGGAAAGTCACTGCATGAGCCTATGGAGGATGCAAGTCAGGGTCCAGAAGCAACCTCTGGGCCTTGGATTAGCAAAGACACTGAGCCCACATTAGCTTTGTCCTTGATGTTTTAAACATTTTTGACTTACAGATTATAAAAATGTTGCTAATTTGTTTCAGCAGTTCTCGGAAATGTCAAAAGATGGGACTGAAACTCCAGAAGTCTGGACAACGTCACAGTTCTGACATGGATCAAAAAACATAAGTTACTTCTCGATTTAGGGTTTTATCCATGGAACAAGAAGAATATTGGCTTACTCTTCAGGGCGGTTGTGAAACTGAATTCCTTGACATTTGCCGTGTGCTTTTCGATCCTTTGAAGGGAGAGGTAGAGTTCTCATGATCTTTCTTTCGGTCTTCAGAGACAGAAAATTGTCCTTCCAAGTGCCAAACCTGCAAGGAGAGTGCTGTCAGCCATACCACTTCTTGCTGCGACCAGAGCAGGCTTCTCTCTCAACTGGTCAGCCAAAGCAGTTCCAAAGAGAGAAAGCAAGCATGGGAGAGCTTTTCCAGAGCTTGCACACTCAGACCTTGTAGCATCAGCACGCTAATATGCCATCTTGTTTGGAAGGTGAACTTGAAGCTTGTTACCACTGAACATGCTGATTTGGGGTTACAGTGTAGGCTTCATTGCCCTGTACAAGAGATCCGTTTGCTTATAAAAGCTGATGCAAGTCCACAGGGTCATGCTCAGTGCTGGAAGAGAATGTCCTGCACCTTTCCTCCCTTCAGGGGGTATCCCTGCAGAGCATCAATTCCTTTCCTGTTTGCTTCTGTCTTTTCCTTGTCCTGATTCTCTGATACTTCATTCTACTGCAGGAGCACATGCCTGATGGTCTTCATCTAACTGGCAGGGCTGGAGGAGCAGAGTGGCTGACCTAAACAAAAAAAGTGCTTTGAGATCATTGTTCAGAGGAGGCATTATGAAAATGGAAAGTCTTCTCATTCTGCAGTTCATTTGTTAGGATTATAGACTTAATTGCAAGAGATACAGAGCTTGGTTTCTGAAATTGATTTTGTTTTTCTTTAAGAGCCATAGGCAAAATGAGATTGTATACATTATCAATGGGATGATTTGTGAAACAGAGTTTTACAGCAGCTGGCACAGGGCTAGAAGTAACCCCTGGCCTGACCCAGTCCAGCATTTTCACTGCTGTTAAGCGTACTTTGACTTGCACATCAGGAGAACGCTCTCCTGTGTACTTGCTAGTGGTCCGGTATTTGCCTGTATTTCTCAAATATATTTGCTTCCTTTTCATTCTGTAAGGCCTGTTGATCCTCTGGTGATGACATTAAAGTCCTCAGAACTGCCTAAGAAGGAGCCACCACACATTTATTTTTCCACTAAAAACTTGAGATTGTTTAATAACGTGTCTGCCAACACCAATGTCTTGCTCTAGCTGCTTCAGAAGGAAATTTGGGGACCCGTAAACAAATAATAACCTACCTCAAATAAAGGTCTCATCCTTATTCCTACTAAAATTTAGTTCATGCCCTTAAGCAAAAGGTTTCTATTTCTTCCAGATAGTCAGTTTGCTTTTCTAAGTTGTACATCTTTATGCCCTTGCCATATATTTTGTTTTGACCTCACTGATTTCTTGAGGCCACGAGTTCCAAAGGTTAATTGGGAGCTGTAAGAGAAAGTATTATCCATATTTGCTTCAAATTTGCATTTTTTCCCAAGTTCACTGTCAGTCCTCCAGAGACTGGAGGATGAGAGGAGCAGTATTGGTCCAGCTCCCTTGAACCAACCTTCATTTGGATGCTCCTGTCAAGGCTGCCTTACTTCTTTTCAGACCAAGCAGCCTAACCATCTCCTCCTTTTCTGTGTAGGTACCTCTTCCTACCCCTCTTTTCAGCCTTTTCATTCATCTGTGGCCACTTCATTAAATAAATGACAGTGTTTAATTTTTTTGTCCTGTTCCACACGTGTTCTAACATGTTGTTTCTCTCCCATGAAGTGGGTCAGATGCAGATTTCCTTTGGTCTGCCTGCAGGGATGTCCTGGCCTTTCCGAAGCTGGCACGATGCACCACGTACATCCCCGCTTAGTGCCCTCCCTGGTCCTGTGTTGGGCCCCGAGCCCTTAAATCTCAGCTTGCTTCTGGCCTGGTTCATGCGGGGCCCCTGCACGGCCCCTGCTATCGCTCACCAGGCTGAAAGGGATGGAAAGTGGGGATGGACTGAGCGTGACTTGCGAGCGTTTTTCTTTGCTTTTCTGATTTGCTGGTATTCATGCAGGGCAGACGCTTCTGCTCCTTTTCTGGGAACTACTCTCTCATTTGGTTACCAATTAAGCTGAAGCGTTCTGGCCTTTTCCATCCTCCTTTTTATTGTTATGAAGGGTGAATTAGGGCTTGGTGTTCAGGATTGTTCTCTGGCCTCCGCTGCTACTTTGCTGCCTCCTTTGTGGCAAAACAATGGCATTAATTTTGGCCTTTGCAGGCAGGCAGGCAATCTGGCAGCGCACAGTGCCTGTCCGTTCCACTTCACTTGTGCAGCCACCTCTCCTTTCCACATCACCTACTCACTTTTCTCCTCCTATTCTTTTTTTTTCCTCCCCTTTTGTGCGTGCGTGCGTGTGTGTGTGGTGTGGAGGATTGCTCGGAGTGTATTTTGTTCCAGTCTGGAAAGGGTTAGAGGTCACAGCCTGGATGCCGAGCGAAGGGAAGCAGGCATGTGGGTGATGCGGAGTGAGCAGACCTTTCCCTGCTGTGCCTCGTTCCCTGAGCCAGTGCCTCGCTGTCCATTGTGGGTCTGATGAGATTCGGGGAGCGGGAGATGGGTCGTGCCCCCCTGTTACCCCTTCACCAGACAGTCCCTCTTTGGGGGGCCTCAAGCGGTGTTGGGAGAAGGCAGTGACGTGGGGAGGATGGAGAGCTCCCGGTTCGGGGACGGAGGGATGCCAACAATGCCCTCTAACAGGAGTGTGGGCATGAGTGGCAGCGGGCGCTGGCGCAGACCCATCGGGGGATCCCGAGCAGGCAGCGGCCCCGTGCAGCGTCAGCATGGGGCCGGAGCGGAGACAGCAGGGGAGGGAGTCCGGCTGCTCTCCGCTGTGCCCCCGAAAGCCACAGCAGCCCCGCTGCACTGCTGCCCAGGAAGGTCCCCGCAGGTGGCCGTGGGCAGGGTGCGGGGCACGCGTGCTGTCTGTGCCCTGCCAGCGCTCTGGGGCCCTTGTCCCCTCGGGCATCGCTTCCAGGTGGCCTTTGCCTAAACTCACGAGGGTGGTTGAAGGAGCGGGCGGCTGCTGGGCAGCCGGGTGTCGGGTGCGCTCGTGCTGGATCCTGGAGCCACTTGGCAGTGAGCAGCCGCTACTGGCTCCGCTCTGGATTTCCCCTTTCCCCGACCGATGGCAATGGAGGATGTGTGTGCGAGGTCAGGAGCCCGGCAGCAGCTCCCCGGGGCCACCGAGCACCTGCTCCCTGCTGTGCCGTCCTCTCCCTCCCAGCTGTGTGCTTGGGGAGCACGGGGGACCCCTCGCTTTCCCCCCTTGAAGTGGGGTGCCCTCGCGGAAGCAATCCCAACCAGCCAGCCCAGACCTCCAGGTGACAACCCCAGCCACCGGTGTGTGAATAGGTTATGGCAGTGACTGACTCGCCTCCCTGCAGTTTTTTGGTCAGTGTTAAGCTTTCCGTTTACACTTGTGCTACTGTTGTGCCAGCTGCTGAGGGGTGCAGCGTGCCACCCCGTACCCCACGGCTGCTTGGCGGGCACAAGGAGGAGAGCAGCGGCATGGGGTGCAGTGCCCAGGGCTGCAGGGCCGGAGACGGTGCCAGTTTCAGACCGTCTCACGCAGGAGAGCAGCACTGGTGAAGGGGAAAGAAGGAAAAGAGGTTCCACCACACTTACCAGGATCATCCTATAATGGCAGAAATAGGAAAATGCTGAAAAGTCAGGAAACGTCCATACGTCAAGGATGTGCTGCTTGAAAGGCGCAGCGGGGTTTTGCAGTGCCTCTCACTGGCACAGAGTGTCAAGCCCTCCAAAACTGGGTACCATTAGGGAGGAAGGATTGAGAGCTGGGGCAAGGAAGAAGATGACTTCTAGGCCAAAAAGGTAATTAATGCGAAATAAGAGGCTCCCATCAGATTGAAGGCTGCTCCAAATGGTGTAAGTTTCAGAGGGAAGGACTCAAAAAAAGAAAAGAACGGCACGATTAAAATCAAATGGAAGAGCACAATGCTTTTCAAAAGGTAAGGATGGTTCTGAAATGAGCAAGGTGATTATTTTGTTTCGTTTCTTACGGCGGGTGGGATGGATAGCCCCCTGCGCTGTCAGGGAGTTGCAGTGAGGAGGAAGAGTGTGCTACTGGGGCCAGTGGACCCAAGATGGAGACCTCGGATTTCACTGGAGAACTTAGGGAGCTGACCAGGGACGTGCACTAGGGAAAGTGAGAAGTGTGAAATAGAAGTCTCATGCGTGGCAGTACCCTAATGTCAGCCATCCTCCTGCTAGAGTTGAGTCACAGCTCACGGGGAAGTGGTGACCCCGTCGCTGTCTGGGGCCTGGATCCTTTTTTGTTTTATTTTAAATAATGTAAAAAAGAATAGAGGAGTTGGAAGCCGTTGCCCGTAGTCTGTTATTGCTGTTGACAGTGTAAAGCAGTGCTTTCCCTGGCTCTGCGCAGAGTAGCAGTTCCAACTCGATACGGCCAGCGAAGTGATGAAAGGAGGATGTTCTCCACAGCCTGGCCTCCAGCCCCGGCATGTGCCCGTGTGCCCCTCACTGCCTCCGGGCTCCTGTCGGTGCGCTGGCAGAAATGCTCTCCAGGTCCCACGGCTGCTTTCAGCCCTCAGGAGAGCTGCTTTGGGCTCAGCTCTCTTCCTCTCTTCACTGAGATTTTTTGCACAAGACGGCTCTCACCTGCTGGCCCACGGCCGGCTTCAGGCCCTGGCTGAGTCTCCTGCCGGTCCGAAGGAGCGTGGCAGGCAAGGTGGCTGCCTGGTGTCAGACGAGCCTGTCCTCTGCAGCCAACTGCATCAACGAAGCGCGCGCGCACAGTCAACAGTTTCCTTTCTTCTGCACAAATTGGCAAGGACTAACCTTGTCATATCTAGTGCAGCGCTAACGGGCGCCTGCCTCCAAGGGGTAATCATGCAGGCATAAATTCGGAAAGTTGCTAAGCTATGAGCAGTCTTATGAGCATTAAAAGTGTCCTCTTTGCCAGAAAGGTCATTCATAACTTGGCTGCACCGCTGATGTACAGTCAGTGATATTGATTGATTAATGTATAAAAAGCACCAAATCCATTTGCTTCTATGAAAGAGAATAAAGTGCAGTCGACTCTCTCTTTATTTTCACCTCATCCTTTTGTTTGAAGGACGTTTTTTTTTTCTCTTTTTGTTTTGCCAGCTAGGTTTAAGGGGGTTACAAAAAGCCAGTTTCTGCCAAGTAATGCGTTCACAAAGGGAACATTGATTCACATCAGTGTCGCTTGAATTACCCTTAAAGGTTTGCCAAGGAGTTGTTCTTATATTAACCTTCTGTTCATCAAAGACGAAATAAATAAATAAGTCATAAGATCAGCTTCGCTGCCTGCACTGGAGTTAGATGCAAAAGAGGAATTTCCTCTGTTAGGAATTTGTGCTCCAGGTGCTGCTGCTCAGCCCCTCTCCCCCATGCTTCAGGCCTTTTCCCTCCTGCAAAGCTGCTTCCTCTCCCCTCTCCCGGTGTGAGCGCTCTCCCTCCCCGCCCGGCTGCTCCCTCTTCCCGGGGCAGCAGGACAAGGCTCTAGGGCTGCCCCGTGGCACCTCCGGGGCCTCTTGGGGGCACAGGGTGGGAATTCGCTCCAGCACAGAGATCAGTGCTGAGCCGCTGCCGCTCCGCTCGCGCCGCCCGGTTGCCCGCGAGCCCTGGCCCTGGGGACGGGCAGGCGAGCGAGGGGACGGGACGGGGGCTGCAGCTCTGACGGGGCCCTGCCAGCGCCGGGGACAAGGGTTCAGCCTCGCGGGTCAGAGCCTGGGCTCAGTGGAGCCCTGAGCCTGCCGGGACTTGACTGCTTTTGCAGCAGCAGCGTCCTCGTAGCTACCTTGGCCGCTCGGGTGCTGGGACGGCGTGCTCGGGCCCAGGACACTGCGTGGTGTGCGAGTGCAGTACTTGCTCTGTTCTGAACTTGGACGAACGCTGATGGTTTCAGGGGAGGGGGATTCCTGCAGGGGGTGTTTTCTGAAGGGTTTTGTATAAAATGTTGATTTAATCATTGCAATCTTAACTAGAATGATTTCTGCATGGAAAGATAGCCTCATGATGACCCAGGACGTTCTGCCCCATCTAGTTTTGGCATTCTTCTAATTCACTGTAAGTCTTGTTTGTTTTTCTGGACTTATTTGACCACTGGTAATTAATTACACGTTGTTCCGTTTCCTTCTGGTTAATTCTGAAGTGGGAGATACTCTTGTGCCTGTGGAGTTTTGTGCAACAACATCTCACCTTTCTTTCTCCAGGGTGCATCTGCATTGTCCATCCCAAATTACCCTCTCCCCACGTGAATGCAGTAAGGGTGATGCAGTTACCTGTTCCTTTTGGGACGATGGCTGGAGGATGTGAGTCTTGAGTGATTCCTGTTCCCTGCAGCTGGAGCTGTGTTTCTTTTTGTTAGTGGTGTTAACTCTGACTGAACTTCTGTGTGTTCGCTTGGTCCCTGTTCCAAAACCTGTGAAGGACCATTTGGTGGCTTTTCTTGAGCAGGGAGTTTCTGTGGCTTTGTTCTGCGTGTCGGGCAGCTGTGCATGTCACCCTTGTCCGTAAAACACAAAGCTCAGATATCGGCCTCACTTGAAAACGTCTCTGCATGAGCCGTCCCGACCTGGCTGTCACAACAGACAGTCTCCCCAGTGTGCAAGCTCATGACAGCCCCCAGGTTCTCTGTGTCATTTCAGATAACCTGAGCCACTTGGCCGCGAGCGGTGCAGAAGCCCGTGGCTTCCAGCTTGGCTGCGCGTTCATGCTGGTGACCTCCCTCGGCTCCCGAAGCACTGGCTGGAGCAGTGGAGGAACTCGGCTCCCAGGTTCACAGTTGTGTCAGACCCAGTTTCTGCTGAGGGCTGTGCAAGTGCAGTGCTGACGCTGCGGCACAAAACACAGAGTGCCTGTGTTCGGATGCACCGGCTGGCTGAGGCCAGTGGTGGTGCTTGGTGGTGGTGTTACGATGGTGCTCTGCCGTAGCGTGCGAGCCCGTGGGTAACTGAGGTACCACCAACCTCCACAGTGCTGCCCACGTGACTTATTTCAGTGTCTCTTACCTGGTGAAGAAGACTGATGATGATAATCCTACTAACTGTTGAGGGCGCGTGCTGCGGTGTACACCAAAAATGGTAGAGAGAGCAGGACCACCGCAGGTCGTTCTTCCCACACGTGTAGCTCTTGTCTACACATCTGCTTGCATGGTGCAAGCACTTGGCGAGCCTCGGACCTTGTGCTGCTGATAAAACATACCCAAGAAGCAAACCCCTCGAACCCCTGCATGCCGCCCGGCATGGCTGACAGGAGGGGTTGGCACCCTGCATTCCCTGGAAAAGCTTTTTTCCCGTGGCTGCTGCAAAACCCAAAAGGAGAATCATCTTATTTTTTAATCTTTTTCTCGGATTGTGGGAGAGTTGCAGAACGCCGAGGCCCCCTCCCCCTCCAGCGAGGCAGTAGGGATTGGATCAGACGATACAGAGTGAGCATGCTGAGAGTGAATCCATTTTCTCTCCTCCATCTCCCCAGAATAAATTAGAATTTGCCTGATTTAATAAAATGGCTTCATCTCTCTGCCATCTTTTCTATCTCCCATGCGTTTCATCCCCACCCCCACTGCAAAATAATAGATCTCGGCTGTATAGCGTCCTGTTATAGGCTGGCAATTTAACATGTAGGGTACGTATATGAGTGTTTGCATGCACAGCCTGCAAAAGGGTCCGGCCACTGAAAGCGCACAGAATTTGTCCCTGTATCTCAATTTCCTTATTGTCAACTGTGATAGTTATAATTGCTGTCGAGGTCAGTGTAATTTACTGTCCATCTGTCATTAACCTGACCTCACGGGTGGATGTGACTGCCATGCAGATACTGTTTGGGGACTGGGAGTGGTTAGTGATAGAAATTTTACAGCACAAATTTGCCCCAGCCACTTTTCTCTTTAATTGGCACGTATTTGTCTATGCACAGAGTGGAACTGTAGCTCTTTGCCGCAGACTGAGAGGAGGGGTTATTGTTAGAATTTAGATGGTTTCGCTACAGCTGAACCTTTTTCTCTCACTTGAATCTGGTGTTTTAATTTCTGTTTCCTAGGTTGATTTTTTTCCTTTCCGTTCTGACACTAATTATGCCAGGCGCATTGGGAGCGGTTGCTGCTGAGAGGTACCCAGCTAAGTGTTAAGAAAGGTTTTAAAAACAGACTGAACTCTTTCTTAATGAGGCTCAATCGTGCTCTCCTCCGGGTGGTTTTGTTTTGCTGATCTGTCAGTTTTTCGAGGATTTAATTGCACTTTTTTCGTATTAGTCTTTGAAATGGGGCTAAGCAGCTTTCTGTAAAATAAAATATAAAAAGGGAGAGATGTTACTGGCTTTCCTGTTTTCTTCCTTTGTTTTCATCACTCTAGGATCATCATCTGCCACTGACTCCTGGGACCCAACAGTAGTAAAGAACAAAATTTATGAGAGCAGCAAACGAAATGGCAGGCTAGACTGCTATGGCGGCTCCAAAACTGTAAACCCTTGCAGGCAATTTTCTTTGCGTCCCTGCTTCTCAGTCTGGCTCCTGTCATGTTGCTGCTCATGGTAATCCTAGAAGACCTTCCAAATGTTTATTTTGGAGGAAGAAGTAGGAGGCGAAGGGGAGGGTTGAGGAGTGCTGAAGTGGCTTGTCCAGCATAGCTCATTTCCTGCAGAAATGACACAAAAATGTTTCAGAACCAAGCACTGCTGTGAAGCTCTGGAACAGTTGGAGACTCCCAGAGCAATGGAGGTTGGCAGGGGCCTCTGGAGGTCACCTCGCCCGGCCCCCAGCTCAAAGCTGGGCCAGCTACAGCAGTTGGCCAGGACTGTCTCCACTGGCGTCTGAAGTATCGCCCAAGGGTGGAGACTCCCCAGCCTCTGTGGGCCCATTCCAGTGTTCCAGCTCTTCAGGAGCCGGGAGTCCAGGGAAGGGATGCAAAGTAGATGATGTTGGGATGGGAAGAGGCAGGAGAGAGGAGGCGGATGTATCTGTGATGCTATTATCTTTATGGCATGGAAGAACATGTTTGAAGCAATCAGCATGGAATTCTTAATTGCTTCACTTACTTCTGCGCTCCTCGTGGGACAGATTGTACAAATGCAAGAGCTGCCAGGACCCTCGTGTTAGCGCACTGTCCCTGCTGTACACACTATTTTTAACTAGCGCTTTGTTTTGCAAAGATGCACAAAGCTGCTGCTTTTTTTCCCAAGGATGCTAATAAACAGCAGAGGCAGTAAGAGCTTTCTGATCCGCCTGACAGTGACTCTGCTTTCTTAGCCTGCAGTTCGTTTTTCCTTCTCTTTGCATTTACGTTTCCTTTCTTCCACTTTCTCTTCCTTTCTTTTAGCTTTGGTTCTCTTCCTCCATCTGTTTTCAAGTTTATCCCTTAAATAATTAAGAGTCTTTTTTATTTCTAGTCTCAGTCTAACAAAAATCCCGTTTTCCTTTTTTCATTCAGATGTGTGCCTTCCTTCCTCTTTTAGTTTCCAGCACACCTCTCATGAGGATGTAAAATCCAAGAACCAGATCTTTGAGATTTCAAAACAAAATAAAAGTAAACTCTGCTTTAAAAACACTTTAGCAGGAAAGCCAGGCTAATTGTAAATCAATGAGTCTTAAAATGCAGCATTGATCTCCAGTTAGAAGTTTGAAGGGGAAAGCAGTAATTACTGCACTGAAGGTAGATTTTTTTCTCTTAGTAAGTTCTGGGCAGAAGGAAGGCTCATTAGGGCAGCACTTCGGAATCTGAGTAATTAGTTTAAAAAGTACTTTTGTGGTGTTATTCCCATGGCTAGAAATTATTGGAGTCTTCACAGATTTATAGTTCAGCTCTGATAAGGTTTGATTTATTATTGTGTTTGGCGGGGAAGATCCTTCCTACATCATCACCTGGGTGAAGATCCGGAGCGGGGATTAGTCCGGGAAGGACTGCTGTGGGCATGCAGGGCTACTGCGTGCCGGCGGGTCACCCCGGCGTTCCGGTAGAGCTGCCAGCATCTACGTGCATCGCGCCCCTCGTGTCCTGCCGTCACTGCTCCTGGGGGAGGTGATGGGTGCATAGGACTTGCGCAGCCCAGCGGCACTACGCCCGCGGGGAGCAGCTCCTGCATGTCTCGCGCGTTCGTGCAGCTGCGTGCTCAGGTTTTCTTTCTTGGCTGGCCGCGTCTCCTCTGCGGCTGCTTGTCAGGCCTCGTCCTTGTGCTTCCCTGCTGCAGTGACCGTGTCTCACGCGCTCTCGTGCCGCTCTCCCCACCATCCTGCCTGCCTGGCGTGCACTCCGCCCGTGGGCCCCGCTGCGGGGAGCGCAGGCAGGGTGCTGAGCTGCACACGCAGGGAGCGCGGGGCTGCCGGCGGCGTGGTGGCAGGGAACCCTGCTAGAGACGTGCTGTGGCACCGACCTCACCCCTGAGGCTGTGAGCTGTCACCCAGCGGTGTCCCCAGAGCTGCGGAGGCTCCAGGACGCACGGAGCAGGATGGGGTGTGCACAGCCGGCCTGGGAGGGACCGGGAGGTGATGGTGTACTGGAGAACCAGGGAGCAAAAAGAGCTGCCGGCCATCAGCTACAAGCTTGCCTGCCGCCCAGGCGAGTGCCCGTGTAAGCCCTCGCGGTGAGAAGGCAGTTCATGTGTGCCCTAAAGCTTGTATTTTTTCCAAATTCCTTTGTTAGATTTAGCAATTATATCTCTAGATATTCTTATTAACCTTAATTATCTAATCCCTTTTGTGAATATTGCTGAATTCTTGGCCACAGCAACATCCTGTGACAGTGATTTCCACAATCTAATTACCAAGTCTAATTCTATAGGAAAAAATGTTTGTTTCACCTGCGAGGTCCTGCGGATCCATTAGCCGCTGGGTTTCCTGCACTTACACAGCTGCACAGGCAGAACCGAGGAGGTCAGCAGCTGGGGAGAGGGACGGAGGTTGGGAGCATTGAGCAGCATGCTGATATTTCCATCTGCCTCTGTGGCTGCAGGAACGTTTACCAGGCTTACTGCTACAGTGCAAATGCTGCTGCAAAGGAAGACAAAACCTGCTGCATCAAGGCGGCTGATGTGGCACATCTCTTGAGCCCCTTGTTATCCCCTCTGGCAGCGAGCTGATGTCCGAGAGCACCGTCATCCTCCTGGGCTGCAGGATCCCATTGTGGTGGGCGTACAGGATAACCCCTGGCTGTCCAGCCACATCAGCTGGAAATTCAGCAGCTGGATGCTGAAATCGGCTACCATCACTACCAAGCATGGCCTCGCACAGGCGGAGAAAAACTAAACCCAAGCAGGATGGGGTTTGAGTTCTTTCTGAACACGTTCTGCTGTTGAAATCTGTTTTGCCGATAGATCAACGGAAAATGGAGAGGGCAAAGGCTCTGTAAGTCAGAATAGGGGCTCTTACTCCTTGTGAACATCATTTGCCTCCTGACAAGTTAACTGAAAGTCCCTTCTTCTTGCTCGTGGGAGAAATGGCTCAGAAAATCTCTCTCGGTCTTCTTCAGACCACTACCAGTTTTTGTGCTCTTCTATCAGGTAGTCCTCTTTGCCACCTTTCTCAGTAAAGCAGGGCTGATCTCTTCAGTTTCTCTCCAGGAGAGGTTTAGGTCCTGTGTTCTTCATATGCCTTTCCTTCCCCAAAGATTTGGGCAAGGGGCATGTTGTATTACCCCCAGTAATGTGTGTAGCATTGCAGCCAAGACTGCCAAGCTCGTGCAAGACCATGTAATATTCTCCATCTGTTTCCCAGCGTCAGCTAATTCTGCACATGAGCAGCACAAGTCCTGCTCTCCTTTTCCAGGTTGAGGTAGATGAAATGGATGCGGGCACCAGCTGGGATGTGGATGCTTGCGGACCCATGTGACAGGACTGGGTAAAGATGCGAAACGGTCCGGGTTCACTCTGGAAGGTGGGGTAGGGCAGAAATGTTAAGGGCTTACTGTTCTCCGAGAAAACCGTGCTAATTGTGGAGAACTGACCCCGTAATTAAAATTAATCCATGTGCAGGGAGGCTTTCTGGCACAGGTCTTGAGCCCCTGCCTGTCCTTTGGGAGTGGGTTTGTACTCCGGCCCATCTCTCCAATGTGTTAAATTGGGGTAGTCATGCAGTCTGACTGCTTAACCTGACACCCCTAGCTGTCCTACTTGCGTAACTCGATAAGTATTTTTACAGAAATGATTTCGTTTGCAGTGACTGTTATAGATCTGATTCTGCAGTGGGAGGAAAGGGGAAGGTCTCTGGAGGCAGAAAACCCTTGTGTGGCAGAAAGCCTGCTGGGAAGTCAGCTCAAGAAGAATTAGAAACCGTTTAAATAAATGCTTACTTGACATGACTCTGTCTTCCACAGTCTAACAAGCAGGGAAGCGAATGGCAGCCGCTGGCCAGAAATTGATTGCATTAATTGATATGCCAATAAGAGAGCTTGTTACATCCGCCATTGGTTAGGAGGCCGGCTAACAAGTCCCGCTGATCAATGGAACCAATAAAGATTTCATCCATTAATGAGCAACATGGTAATTAATGTTATCCATAAACCAATTAGCCTGGGTAGCTAATGTGCCGGTTAGCACAGTGAGTGGCAGAGCCGTGGGTGTGCGCAAACCGGCCATCCGGTGTGAAGAGGGCATCGCCTCTCCGGTGCAACCGTGGGGTTCAGAGAAACAAACGGCTCCCTCTGGGCCTCCCTGAGAGGAAGCAAGTTGGGAGGATGGCTGATGGGATGGGTCCCTTTTTCTGGGAAGGGGCACATTTCTCTAGATTTGCCACATTTCTCTAGATTTACGAGGTAATTTCAATGTTCTCTTTCTTCTTTTTCAACCTTTCTGTAGCACACCATGCGGATCTTTTCCACTTCTGACGTGTTTTCCAGAGATGGGCGGGTTTATGTAGCTTGGGTTCAGATGGCAGGACGCAGTGTTTGGTTCCCCGCTGCGTGTCACTGGAAAGCTGGTGCGTGCTCCGCCTGGACCCCGAACTCTTCCATCCAGCGTGCAGGAGCCGTAGTGCACTCTGCTGCGTATGAGTAACTGCGTTAGTGCAAAAACCACAGTGTCTACGCTGAAGGCTGTTGTCTAAAACCACTTGCAGCAGGGTTGCCTTAAGGTGCTAGTTGCCAGCTGTTTGTCGGCATTGCTGCTGGTGTCCCTAGCGCTTGTGGAGTGACCTGGTTTGAGCAGGATCCCCCGCAGAGGCGCAGGGGTGTGAGCAGGGTTCCAGCGGCTGCTGCCAGCTGCTCGGGCCGTCCTCTTCCTCGGCCGGGGGACAGCAGCACCCCGGGGAGGGCAGCGCGCTATTTGGGGAAGGGGCACGAATTGCTGTCAGATAAAACTCCTCCAGCCTGGGGTTTTGGAGGGCAGCCCTCCGCCTGCGGTGCTGCCTTCGGTAGCTCAGAGGTTGCGAGGTGCTGATGCGTGCGCAGGGAGGCAAAACACCCGCAGCAGAGGGTCGGGGGGGACGTGCCCCTGCGAGGCTGCGGGTGAGAGAGGGGTCTCGGGAGGCTGCGCGGGCGCTGGCCCCTCTCCAGGAGGCAGCGGTGTCCGGAGGCGTCTGGGCAGGGGGTGCAGAAGGAGCCCCAGAGGCCCTGGGCAGCATCGGTCCCACTATTCCGCTGCCGAGTTACCTTGCATTGTTAGATATTGACCCTGGGAGACCCCTTGTGGATTCCCTAATTGAAAATTAATACCAGATCAATGCCATGGGCAATTTGCATATTGATCATAAACAACTTTGAAGGCACCAAGTGTGTGTTGGATCAATAGAGCTCTTGAGCAGGCTGCAGTGGGAGAGCATCCCCCCACGCCGCTCTCTGGGAGAGGTTAATGCTTGGGAAGTTTGGTAACTGCTTCGTGCCGGCGGTGGTGGTGGCAGCCGCGCCGGCAATGCCGGAGTGGGGGCAGCTTGTGCCGGACTGGAGGCATAGCATCAAATTAACAGACTTTTCCTATGGTTCACTTTGGAAGGGGAACTAGGGGAAGTGCCTTTGTTTGTTTGTCTGTTTTAAAGCAAACAAACGAAGCTCAGAGGCATCCCACAGTAAGGGTGAAGCTGCCATTCCTCCTGGGCACACAGGCCTGGGGGAGTTCACAGCTGCATTTGACTTCATCCCTCCATCCCATCTCTCCTGTGATGTGCAGCCTGTTGCATTTATTTTACATACAGGTTTCTGAAAGCAGGACTGTTATTTCTCTGGGGACACCAGATGAGATCACATCGGTGATTTTTTTTTCTGGCATTTTTGTCCTATATCTGCTTTTTGAGGGCAATATTTAGATTCCTTCTCTGTCTACTTGGGACATTCACAGGTTATTTCAGAATGGTCTTGGGTTGAAGGAAACAAATATTTCAGATCAAACTCCAATGAAAAACCAAAAACTTCATCTGAAAACATATAAAGCACTCTTGGAAGCCCTCCGTTAAGGAACTGTGCGTGGGCAGTAGTGTGGATGGGCGCTGCTTCATCTGCCTGCTTCTGAGCACGTGTGTGCCGGTCGTGTGGAGGCATCGCCTCGGACCCCGCAGGGAAACTTTGTCTGAATTGGCCATGAACCCGGAGTCGCCCGCAGTTCGGGAGCGGGGGGGTGCGCAGGCCTGGGAACCCGCTTCCCAAAATTGCTGCTTGTTTTCAGAGCGGCACCGGCCGCTTGCACGCAGCCGGTGGCTCCGGGAAGTCGCTGTGCATCTGATTAGCGCATTACTGAGCTTTCATTGACTCGGCTGTGCCGCACTGATGAACTGAGACTGGGGACAAGCGCTCGTAATTGAGAGAAATAAATTCTTATCACAGGCCTCTGCTGGAGCCGCCACCTGTGCGTGCGCCTTGGTCCAGGTTTCAGGAGCGTTTCGAATCCCTGGAGCACCTGGCGCGCCCTTGTCAGCGTTTGAGGAGGCTGAGCATGGGACTGCAGGCACCGAGGAGCGTACCAGGGTGACCGAAAGGCTCCGTCCTCCCAGCCCACCGGCCATTACCAACCTGGTGCTGCCTAACTGCTTGGCTGCAGGCCGGGCAGCTTGTGAGTCATGAGTACCTTCAGTGTCTCCTTGGGGGCCTCTCGGTGCTCCTCCATTTTTCCTTGGTCTGCTGCGTTTCACTCAGGAGTTACAGCAGCCGTTCGGCACCTTCCATCTTTAGCTTAGATTTGATGGCGAGTGAAAGATCTTTCCCTGATGTATGGCAGGGCACATGGGCATCACAGGAGAAAGTGTTTTGTCTTGTTGCAAAAAAAAATAAGGATGAATATATAGTTTCTTTGAAAAGAAACCCATCTCCTGTTTTAAATTAAAAGAAAAAAAAAAGGGGGTCAGCAGGGCTCTGCAGTTCGGCTGCGGTGTGGGGATGTGACAGGTAGCCCTCCCTCCCTGCTGCAGAAGAGCTGTGTTCGGATTTCCTTGGCTGTTAGCAGCCCCCGTAATTTTGCCCGTTGCTCTGGGCTGCGGAGCAGGCTGCCTCCGTTAATGCAGTGCCGGTGGTGGGGAGGTGAATGGAAAGGCTTCACTTGACATTCTCTGACCTCCCTGGTGCAGCTGAATACCAGAGAGCCAGGGCTGAGATTGCAGTCGCTTTCAATTAGTCGAAGCCAAGAGAGGTGGAGAAAAAGGGCCTGTTGGCTCCAGGAAGCTGAAATCTTCTGCTGCTGAAAGCTTGTTAGTACAAGCGGAAAAGCAATTACTGACATTCTGCCAGTGCCACTAACCCAAACCAGGGGAAGGGGCAGTTCAGCCCTGGGACGTGGCCATCTCTGCCTTAGTGGGTGATGTGGGGCTCCTCAAGTGTGTCCTCAAGGACAGCTCCAGGGCTGTAGAGCTCTGAGTTTTCTGGGTCTCCGCTGCCTGTTCTCGTCAGCAGGCGTCTGCTGTGCGTACAAGAGCTTGCGTGTGTTATCTCCTCCCTCTTCTGCACCAACCCAAATTGTGTCTGGTATCAGAGAGCTGTGCCTGTGGCTGAATGGGGGCTGGCGTAGGGGGTCAGTGGAGGGGTTAAAGGCTCAGAGAGGATGGCTCACGGGCTGTCGACTGGCAGGGCTGAAAACAAAGCTCTGCATTTGAGGGGCTGCTTCGCTGCCATGGCCTCTGTCCTTCAGCAGAGGAGCGAGACCACGGCCATTCACACCAAGAAGCTTTGATACTGCAGCTTCCTATCAGGCTGATTTTCGTGGTTGGTTAACCCGTGGAGGTAGGGCGCTTCTGGTGACCAAAGCGTCGAGATCCCCTCAGTCAGCTGGAGTCAGTGTTGTCTCTCTCTAGACCTGCTGGGTATATTTGTTCGGTCCTTCTCAGGGGTCCCAGTGGATGCCCCTCAACTTTTCGCTTTGATGTCCGCAAGGCTTTCTGCAGCAACGTCTTTGGTTGCCGCTACCAGCTGCATGCCTCGCCTCTGCAGCAAAGTTGCACTTCTCATCTGCTTCAGCAGAAAGTAATCCCTTTTGTTCCCTGACTCCGGTGGTGCAAGCGGCCGTGCTTCCACAACCTGCTCTGCCTCGCGGGCAGCAGCGTGCCCCGGGGTGGTCCTCTTTTATTTTTTATTATACATATTATTTATGGCCATTTATGATTTCCCATGTTCATATATATTGTTAGTTCCTAGAAATAAGCTCCAGGAAGAGCCCAGTGACACGACACCACAGCCAACGTTACTGCCATCTAGTCAAGAATGAACCAACCAGACCACGCACTTCAGACGCTTTTGGACTCACCCCACGTGCAAACCATCCTCAGAGACATTTGCTTAGAACTGCTGATCATTTTTTCCCATTCGTGGCAAAAAAATTTTCCTTACCAGGTACAAAGAAGGATGATCTGCCACAGACCCCCATGCCACAGCCACCAGTCTGCAAGCTGGTCGTGCTCCCCTGTTGCCACGTCAGCCCCACCGCTCTCCCTCAGCTGCCCTTTGTCTGTGTCTGTACCTTACGGTGCGGTGTGTTGCAAGAATAATTCAGTTGTCCCTATACCAGGACACTATGATTATGGCTGTCCTAAGTTTTTACCTAAGCTTAAAAGAACTCCAAACATGCAAAGGCTGGGAAAAGCTTGGGCAGGGGGAGAAGGAGGGTCAGCAACACATTAATTAACTTTTCCTTGGAGCTATACCATGGAGAGTGAGAACAGAGGAGGAGTTGTAGGGGTTCTATATTAAAAAAAACCAACTAGAAAAAGGATATTTTAGTGTTTGATTTACGTATGGTTTATGATGATGTTACAGGGCAGAGTTAAGGTTGTTGGGAGCACCCCCGTGCATATCTAAACCTTAAGGCTAAGCATGAATTAATTATAGCTCATTTTTGTTATAACACTCTCAGGATGTACCTTGTCCCCGAGTTGCTGAAGTGAGCTTTAACTTCAGCTTGGCTTTAGTGCTGGTTTTGTTTGTGAATCGAAAACATTTCTCTGGAGTGAGCTTATTCACACTCGGCACAAAGCACCTCTTTCTTCGACCACCTTGCTCCGCTCGCGTTGCCAGCTGAGGACGTGCGGATGCGCGGCACCAGTGCATTTTCTGAAAGGTGGAACGTGAATTTCCTGAAGCGTCCTGGCCTCTCTGAAAACATGTGCTTGCGTCTGCGCAGTTGCAGCAGGTCACTAAAGCTGCTTTCCAGCGTGGCCAAGCCTGGCCCAGGCGGTGCTGCGCCGCTGAGTTTGCAGGGAGCCTGGAACAGGTCAGCACCATTGGCGTCCTCCTGTCGCTCTCTACAACTACCTGAAAGGAGGTTGTAGCGAGATGGGTGTTGGTCTCTTCTCGCAAGTAACAAGTGATAGGACGAGAGGAAATGGCCTCAACTTGTGGCAGGGGAGGTTTAGATTGGATATTAGGAAAAATTTCTTTCCCGAAAGGGTTGTCAAGCATCGGAACAGGCTGCCCAGGGAAGTGGTGGAGTCACCATCCCTGGAGGTATTTAAAAGACACGTATACGTGGTGCTTTGGGACACGGTTTGGTGGTGGACTTGGCGGGCTGGGTTAACGGTTGGATTCAATGATCTTAAAGGTCTTTTCCAACCTAAATGATTCTATAAAAACCCACCGTTTTCTGCTTCAGCACTTTTGCTGTGTGTTTTTCGCAGAGGGAGGAGGGTGGCTGCTGGGGAGGAGGAGGTGCAAGGAGGGAGGTGAGCGGGAAGAGAGGAGGGGTGAGACCAGAGAGGATGAGAAGTGCACGGTGGGGCAGAGCTACTGGTGAGGAGCAGACCTCTTCAGAGAGGCGAGGAACTGATGAGGGTAGCGCGGTGTTGACGTACCGGCTGCGGGCTGGCTAGCTGGGGAGGTGGCCCGGGAGAAGCTGTCCCGAGGCTTCGTGGCACCACCTGGGGCATCTGGTCCCGGTAAGGACACCCGTGGGGTGGGGTGGGGAGTCATCTGCACTGGGCCAGGGCTGCCACTGGTCCCTTCATTCACAGGACCTGGGCTGGGCACCGCACCCCCCGTCTCCCGGCTGCCTTTGCTGCGCTCCTGCCTTGTCACCTCTGCCACCCCATCTCCTCCAGCCTCTTCCTCCTCGCTGGTCCCCTTTGTCTCCTAACCCTCCTCCTGCAGTCTCCATGTTGGAGGCCGCACTGTCCTCTCCCTGCAGACCTGAAGCTGGAGATGGGTTTTCTTTTGTTTTGCTGTTTGATCTGTGTTTGTGTTTTTGCATGAGTCTCCTTTCCAGCTGATTCTGGTTTGGAGCTAGGTTAAACTGTGCAAAATACTGTTTAAAAGAAAAAAAGAAAGGAACTTGTCAAGATGCATTTGTTAGATCACGTTTAAAATGAAATAGAATTGAAGGTAGTTTTTGTCCAAAGAAAGGGGGGCTGAAAAGCCATCAAGCTGCGGGAGAAAGCCCCTCCTTTGTTGTCCTCCTGACATTGAAGTGTAATTTTTCATGGTTATTTGGACTGGAAAATGGGGGGAAAGGGAGAGATGGGCTTGCGATTATTTCCCATAAATGACAACACAATCACATCACGCTCCACTACAAACATGCTCAAGGAATTTGCCTTTTTTTTTACATTTCATGTGTGAAAATAACAGCAACCTTTCTAGTTCTGCTGAAATTCAAGGGGGCAAATCCCTGTTGGGGTCCATTGACTTAAAGTTTAGCCCAGTTTACAAAAAAAATGGACAGCCTTGTTCCCAGGGACAGGGAGAAGATGGTGCCATCTCAGGGAAGGGGTTCTTGGACTTCCGTCTTCTCGCGTGGAGATACCGGCGTCCTCCGGAGGTATCTCTAGTGACGGCCACGGTGCTGCCGAGCCCCTTGGAAGGCGCATGAGGAACCGACGCTGCGAGGAGCCCTGAGCACACGTAAGCCACTGCCCGAATCCCCGGCTTCATCTTCCTGTGCCAGATAAACCCGGCCCTCCATTGGCGACTGTGAGACGGGACCCGCTCGTAGCTGGCTTGTTCGCACAGAGCTGTTTTCTGGTAATGCTGTTTTCTGCAGGGCGAGGCTCTGCCTGGCTTTTCAAGGAGGTGAAGGTTTCCAGAGCAGTCAGGGCCTTTCCCAAGCTCATTCCCTGCACATCTGAGATCTGGACCCGCTGAAGCAGATGGGACTCTTGCACCCGTAAAGCTGATGGCAGTGACTGCGCGCTGCTGCAGATGGGCTTCGACTTTTTGCATGGTGTCCTGCTCTTCTATTTCTTTAAAAAAGGTGGTGGCAGGTTTCACCACCACTGGCTTCTATTTTTTTTTTTAAGACAGAAGTTGTTTTTTCTTCCCATTATCCGTTTTTGATAACGTTACTCTCTTTCATAGTGCTGCTACTTTTTGTTACCAAAAGCACAAAGCCAAAGGTTGCATGATTTTATCAGTCCTCCCTGCCTGCTCCCTGACTGTGGGCACTTCTCAGCCATGTGGGTCCCTGAAGTGGGGCCTCTGGCTGGAGCTGGTAAATCAGTTAAATAACCGAATGCAAAAATAATAACTGTATTAGTAAAAGCATTCATATTTAAGATAAAAAGATGCTAACGTCTGGCACAGGGTCATCTCATTTCTGTGGAGCAAGCTTGTTTGGGAGATAACCAGCCACCTGGATGCTGTTGTAGGGTTTTCAGATCTGTTCAGGGCAACTGGCCAAAAATTCTGAATTTTTTCTTTGGAGCACAAAACAAAGGAGTAGAAGCTACAAGTTCTCAAACAGTTCTCTTGCTGTTGAATTTCTTGTTTTATTTATCTGAACGCTTGCCTCTATAGTTAACTGCACAAAAGCCAGATAAACTTGCCCTGCCTTGAGAAGATAGGCAACTGAGGATGGCTTTATCAGCCGGGGGCACATCCATAGTCAGCGTTTTCTTTTTTTGTCAATGAAGGCAGTACAGATATGCTCTGACCATGCTCTGAAACAGGGCCATCTTGGAAATAAGTGTCATTAATCCAAGATACATGTAGGATTATTACGGTTTTTCTGTAACCTTTTGTTAGATGATAGGACTCGCCCAGCGGCTTTTGCATCAGGGCTGGCGCTCTGTGGCATTCCTCTCGTAACCTGTGCTTGGTGCTTTCTTTTCACTGCTTGGAGTCCTGCTTTTCCTTTCAGGAAAACGATAGGAATAAACAAGTTGATGTAGAGTAATCCAGTTAGGAGCTAGCACAGAGTGTATTTGTGCATATATATGCATCCTGAATCTGAGCTGCAAGGGCAGTGGCGGCCTGGTAGCCAAGGTTACCTTAGGAGACGTGCCCCAGACGAGCTTAAGCTGGGTGAGAAATACAAGACGGCAAAAAAACCCTCTGAAAATGTATTTACCGACATTTCCATGTGGATGGATTGTCTCATCTTCAAATGCAAATAGTCTGCAAGTCAGGGAGAGGTGGAAAGCGTTTTTTTTCTGTTGGGCTGCTCACAAACAAACGAACAGTGGAATTGTTTCCAGGGTGTTGCTCTGTGTCCTGCCCCTTGCCAGCTTCTCTTCCACAAAACTGTTCCAAGGCTGTGCTCTCACTCAGATTTCAGCAAGTTGAAGGCGGGCCGTGGCAGGGTTTGCCACCGCTCCGTTCCTTTGTGGGCCACCGACAGCTTCGGCAGCACACGTGGCTGCTGACCTGCAGCTGTATGCACTAAACACATCCCCTGGCAGGGTGAGTGTTTAGAAATGCGAGTGGGGGAGAAAAAAGCAAAAGCCAAACCACTGTTTGCTCCTTTGGCTTGGGGAGCTTTGCATGGCCCAAACAAGAACCGTGCCGCTGGCCGTGGGACTGGAGCCCAAGAGCACTCACGACCATCGCCAACAGTTCCGAGACTCCGCATCCATTTGAGCCACCCGGTGCGACTGGGAATAGATGTGCGCTCGCTGCTGCTGCAGCAGAGGTTTGCCTGCGGCCGGGGGCAGCGCGCTGCCTGCTGCTGCAGCTTCTGCGGGATGCCCGGTACGGGTGCCTGCTTTGAGCCCTGCGGGGAGACGCCACCTCGCATGCGCGGGGCTGCGGCAGCAGGTTGGACGGGCTCCGGGGAGGCACACGTCCTTCTGCACCGGGGGCACCGGTTGACGTTAGACCTCCTTCCCGGGCTCTGCGTTTGCTCTGTTCCCACAGCTGAGTGCGCCTGGCCTGTGGGCATGGCACAAGGTGCGACCGCCTTCCCCATGCCTCCTGCCTGTCAGGGTGAGCAACCCTTTCGGAGTCAGCGTTGTAATCCCGTGTGGGTGCAGTTTTGTGGACAGTCGAACAAAAGCTGCTGTTGGGACAAGCAGCACCGGACCGTGCCCAGTGGCCCTGGCACACCTCGGGGGCAGTTGAGCTCCTCGTGGGCTTCCCGGGGTCCAGGAGGGCATCGACGCCCCATGGACCACCTGAAGCCCCTCCTGCTTCCATAAGGACCCAGACCACGGCAAGTCTCCTCCCAGAGCCCTGGGACCTCACGTGTAAACTCGTTTAAAGCAGTCGAACTTCTGAAACGCGCTGGGCCACAGCCCGGTGGTGTGAGCCCCGCGTCAGCGGGGGAAGCTGCCCCTCGCCAGCTGGCGGCTCGCGGGGAGCCGGCACGGCAGCACAGCGGTGCCGGCACGCGTGTCTGTGCATGTGCAGCCGTGCAGCTGACTGCACGCAGGCCATCGCTGTCACCTCTCCCGACAGTGTCAGCTTGCAGAAGTCAGCCAGGTCTCAGTTCTGTCTTTCTACGGGCTTTTTTGGCTACTTATCCTGACAAAGGGAGCATCAGGGATTCTTTTTGTTTCAAAGGAGAGACGCTGTGTACAATTAAAACTTGTTTCTGGTAAACCTCATTCCAGGAAAGATGAGCTTTTAACAAAAGGCTTTTGACAGCTGCAGGGTATTTCATTTTTTTAATGCCGAATGAAAAATCAATACATTTTTCTAGGTTATACATATTCAGAACAGGCTTGATATTTCCATTATAATGGAAAATGGGTGTCTGCACATCTCGCCTGTCAGAGCTGCACCACCGCATTTTCCAAGCCACTGCTAAATATTTCAAACCTGATTTGATTGTGGTTCATGACAGCTAATGTTTCTCAGCTCTTGAGCCTGCCGGAGGGTGGAGAGGCAAGCGCACGCTCTTTCTCTCCCATCCCTACATTTCCGCCACCCCTGAAATGCCCCTCATCCCTTCGGATAAGAGATCTGTGTTCGTTAAGGAAAATACAGCTGAGAGAAGGCGAGGTGAGAGGTCTTGAGCTGTTCAGGCTGGCCTGGATCCAGTTGGGATTTGCTGACTTCTCCGACCCTCAAACTTTCTGGGTTTTGAAAGGGGCAGAAATGCGGCAACATGGTCCTGTGCGATGGCGTGCAGGTTTCGGGCACATTTTCAGTGTGTAACTAGAGTCAGAGATTCCCTGACATCTGCAGATATCAGATACTCTTGATTTTCCAGACTCCTCTCCCTCTCTTCCCTTCCCCCCCCCCCCCCCCCCCATAGTGAATGGTTTAATTTTAAATTAAAAGGAAATACCACAGTCTAAAATGATTTATTCATGAAGGAAGAAAAGACTCTTCCTAGGATTTTGCACGGAGCAGATTTGGTACAAGGGAAGAGCAGGTTCCTTGGACTCCAGGTGCCCCACGGTTACACTTGCTCGCTCTTGTTATTGACCTGAACCCCAGCGGTTGTAAAATTCCTTTAAGAAAATTTATTAATAAAGCATCATGGCCTTATGGATGGCACTTTGGCATGGGGACTCATGCGCAGGTTGTGTTGTTTGTATTTCCATGGAACGCAATTCCTCCCCTGCAAATCCCACAGCAGCAGCTCTTGCACCTGCCCTGGGGAGCTCCCTGCAAAGGATGGAGTCCACTTATCCTTCGTGAGCTCATAAACCCTGTGTAGTTGGAGTTTCTGGAAACAAAAGACACCAGTCTGGCACCTACATCCTCTGGGCACAGGCTGCAGTAGCAGCTCTGGCCTTCCAGAACCCCTTACTGAGGTTCCCAGGTTGGGAGTCAACCCCATCGCCTCTTACAAAACATCCTCTGTGGCAGACCTCCACGCCTCTGGGTTGAGCGCCCACCACGCTCTCCAAAAGTCCTGGTCAGAGTCCTTGACTGGCAGAGACTCCCAGCATACTGCTGCAATACTGCGGGGACTTCTCACCCTCTGGATATCAGCCCCGACTGGGACACATCCTGGGATGCATGGTTTTAAGCTGAGTACCTTTCTATCTACAGAACGACTGGTGGAGTTTTTATCAGTCGTCTTAAGGAAAATACAGACAAGCCGTTAGGTGACTGAGTCCTAACAGTGTGTACAGCTTCAAGGAGGTATGGTCAAACAACAACAAAAGTGTCATGGTGGTTTGGAAATAAATTCCCCACCTCTTGCTGACCACGGCCTCATTCAGCCTTTGGTTGCTGGTCACGAGGTAGTCTTCACACTCAGCTGCAGTTCTGTCCTATGGGGCTCTTTGGATGTGAAGTAAAAGACAGTGGTCAGCTCTGCTCGAACACAGCATGGGAACAACGTGACACCAGGATTTGCAGACAGTTAAAGTGGGAGCTCGAAAGCTCCTTGTGTGTGCAGCAGATTGAGGAGAAAAGCAGACCTTTCCCTACCAGATGTGATGCTGGTCTTGTCCTCTCAGACGGACGCCCCAAAGGAACGCAGGAGGGTAGATGGTTGGGTGCCATTTGCACATGTGTTTGCTACCCAGACCTGCCGTCGTGCCTCGGAGCTGCCACTGTGGCTCAGCAGCTGCAGAGCTGTCATAAGAGAGCGTGGGTGCAAACCTTTCGGGAACGGGAGCTCTGCTGCATTTTATTTTCAGTGTTGGAGGATCTCATTGTTAGAAGGTGGGTCAGATCGCATGCTTGAGCCCTGCGTGCAGTCTGTTGGAGGCTGGTTCTCAGCGGTTCAAAGCCCTCTGCAGCGCACGTAGCCAGCTGAGGAGTGGCGTGGCTGAGGACGCTCTCCCGACTACCCCTGGGGTCAGCTTAAACGCTGGCGGCTGCAAGACAAGTTAGGCTGAGTGTAGTGAGCAGTTGCATCCAGCCTTCCAGAAAAGTCTGCTGGAAGAGGACCACGAGGCAGCCAGCAGTTAACGCTTCCCCTTCCCTGAGTCTCCGCGCCAGGCGGCTGCATCCCCAGGGTCCATGGGTCCGGGGAGCTCCCAGGGCGTGCCGGGGAGAGGAGCGGGAGGATTGTCCGCGGCAAAGGCCCCAGGAGCGGGGAGCCAAGTAAGGACGGTACCAGGGCCTTTCCCAGCTGAATCGGCGCCTCCCTGGGCAGATGTGTCTTGTACTCTGCTCCCTTCCCATCCTGCTTTAAGCAAAACACTCTTCAGAAAAAATCAGCTCAGACCGGAGGGGGGAGGAGAAGGGTTTGAAGCATGCAGATGCTTTCCGCAGCCTGCCGGCCCAGCACAGAGGTGTCTGAGCCAAGGAGGCAGATTGTGTCCTCGGAGAGAAGCTGTTTGCCAGGGTCGGGGCTCGGGGGTGCTGGGTGCGAGGCTCTGCCGAGGGCTCGGCCGGGGCTGGCGCTGGGACGGGCTGCGCCTGCGAGCAGAGGGGGCTGCGGGCCCAGCGGGGCAGGAGGATTCGTCGTCTGTAGCCTTGTTTTTTAATCATTTTCTACCGCTATTGGTATTCATAGCTCACATTTTTCCGGTTACTGTCAGCCTGGGCTTTCATCCATTTTAAAGAGCTATTTTTTCCCTTGTTGATGATGATGATGGTATAAAGACAGATGGTGTAACTGCTTATGAATGTCCTATTTTATTCCCCTCGAACCAGACAGTGCACTTGAAGACGTGTATTATTTCCACATGCTCAGGTTAGAGCCCAGACAGCGTCTGAGCCCGGCAGCCAGCTTGCCCTTCCTCTTCCTCCCATGCCGATGCTGACACCTCCGGGTCGCAGCCGGGAGTGCCGGCGCGCTGGGCACCCTTTGTTGTTTGGCCGGGCCGGGGGGAGCCAGGCCGGGGCCCTCAGTGGGGCCGGGGGGGCCGCCCCCAGCCCCGAGCGGCCCCGAGCCCAGCCATGGCTGCGGGGCTCTGGCGCCCGGGGCTGGGGCCGCCGGTGGTGGGCGATGGGCTGCAGGCGGTGGGCAGTGGGCGATGGGTGGTGGGCGATGGGTGGCCGGCTCCCTGCCCATCTCTGCTGGCACAGGCTGTCCAGAGGGCCCAGCAGAGCAAGCTGGGTGTCCAGAGAGAGGTTAAAATGAAGATTCGAATAAAATAATATAAACCCCTTGATGAAGGTTTTAATAAAACCAGCTAAAATCTGCCTTCTCTGCCAGCTGCCTCAGTTGAAGAGAAGCTATCTCACCCTGCATGGCAGCATTTTGAAGGCAGCAACGTGGTTGGGTTGGGGGTGGGCAGTTGGTTTTTTCCCCAGAGTGCAAAAAAATTGGAATTTTAATTTCTGAAATGTGAATCCAGCTGCTGATTTCATAGCCTTTCTCTCCAGCAAACTTGAGCACTTGTCTCACAAGGCACACTGCTCATCTCACCCCTGCATCAGTAATTTGTATCTTCCTATGTGTTAGTTGCCTTTGCCTAGCGACGCCACGCATCGCACCTCTCACTCTGGGGTCCTGTTTTCCCAGGCAAAGACCACTGGGATCCCTGCAGCTCTTGAGAGTTTCCAGCTTTTAAAACAGAGAAAGAGAGGTAGAGCATAAATCACAGTGCTTCCGCTTAGTATCAGTGCTGATCTCTGGATACTTTTACAAGTTCCTCCCTGATTTAGGTTGTCACATTCTCAAAGGGCACTGCTGACTGTCTGCAATCTCCTAATACATATTTTTAATCCTTATTTCTAGCCCTGTCTTTGTTAGGGGGAGGATGGAGAACGGTGCTTTAACTGGTTAGGTAGTTCAGATAAAACCTCAGGATAGCCTGGGATTTACCATGACCAGGTAATGCAAGTTAAAATTGTGAAATATACTGCCTAAGAGAGGATGTAATGGCTTAAAAGTACCCTTTCTTCCCAGTGTTGATGTAGCCCCCATCAATTACGTGGTAGCTGTCAAGCTGCACGCACTATACGTAAATACCCAAGATATTAGGTGATAGTGTAGCCGTTATACCCTGGTGTAAGAGGTCTGGCAGCTGCAGCTATCTCGCTCCCAGTATCCCACCTGAAGAGGGTGCCTCTGCATGGAGCTGCACCACACCGTGTCGACACGCTCCGTGCCGCCAGCCTCGGCACACCAGTGCTTTGGTTAACGGGTGGGGCAGTGCCACTTTGTGTTTTGTTCTGAGCTTTCAGCGCTTCTCTTGAGTATTTTTTCTCCTTCATGCTTTTGCACCTGTATGATACTGCCTGTGTGCTCAAACTCTTCCCGTGACTGGGATGAAAATAAGACCGCCAGCAGCTTCCTCCTGTGCCTTGTGTCAGGGCCATGTCTGCAGAAGACAGTGCTGCTCCTTGCTTTGTCTGAGCAGAAGTGAGTGGGGGTGTTTCTGCAGCAAACCTGGGGGTCTCGGTGACCAGGGTCAGTACTATGCGGTGCCATTCGGTCTGAAGAGCCTGAGATGGGGATGAGGAGGAAGGCTGAGGCTGAAGGTGCTGGAGGTTCCAGGCAGTCCCTGACGCTTCTCTGATCCATGGCATGGTTGGGTAAAAACTCGTACCAGGTAAATATTTTACTGTACATTAAACCACAGTGGACGTCAGTAGCTATAAGGGGTAGAAGTGGGTGAGATTCTTCATTTTGTCTTCGTCTCTCACTTTTTTCCTTTGTAGTTTCTCACTTGACCAGGTAGGAGGTAGTGTTGGGAGAATGCTGGATGACATTGATATCTGCCCCTCGACACTTGTGCTTCAGCGTTGGCTGTTGCTCTTGCTCAGTGGCAGTTATTTGCTCTTTTGTTTTGACTTCCATTTTTATGTTACACTTTCTGCTTCTCTTGTTTCAGAAGAATCTATTGAAGATGTGGAAGGGCCCAATGAAACAGCCGGTGATGCTGAAGAGCCTGCCAAGGAGCAAGAGAGTGGAGGGGACAAGGACCAGAGTAAATGGACAGGTGGGTTTTGGTCCCTCCTTTTCTTTAAATCCAGGAAAGGAAAGTGGGAAGAGCAGTGGTCTGCAAAACTCTGTTCCTTAAATGACCGCGCCACGCAGCACTGTAAGCATGACATAAGTGTCGTCCTCTGTGACGTCTTTGGGTGTAGCTTTGCGACGCACTCGCGTAGTTTGAGCCGTGGTCCGTCACGCGTCCCCCCCCTCCCAGCCCCAGGCTCGTGCTGGGGCAGTGGGTCAGAGCTCCCCTGTGCTCAGTGGTGCTGGGCCTGACCCCAGCAGTGGAAATCAGCAGCTGGGAGGGGAGGAGGGAGAAGGGACTGCCCCTTCTGGCAGCAGCCAGCACTTAGGGTGGATTAAGCATATCATGAAACCCCACCCTATGTTGTTAAGACTTGAGAGACTGTTAGCCTGCTTTTTCATCATGGTCCTGGCTCTGGTAGCGGATTTTGACGCAGAAAGGCAGAGCAGAGAGGCAGACCCCGTGCCTGTGCTCTGTTAACTGCTCACTTTCTGCTAGAGCCATGACGTCCTGAAACGGAAACTGCAGGTACGCAGCAATGCTTACGTTATTGCAGTGGAATCTGAAAGGTTTCTCTTTGAAAAATCCTTAGGTGGATTAATTATTAAGGTATTACGTTACTATGTCTTTCCCAGAAGATGGTTGCTGTCTTGTAGAGAGGAGCGGGAGAAATCTTTTAAATATTCCTTGCCTTTGAGCGGAAAGCAGCTGCAAGATTGTCCTCCTCTGGAGAGGGCCATTCCCCTCCTCAGCTGGCACTTGCTGACCGCTTCAGCGTAGGTGGTACTCATTTTCCTTGACCCAGGATGGAACAGTTCTGAGTCCGTTTCTGTTTCTGCACGGTAGTCCAGTCAGTTTGCGGACTTACGGTTGCTTGGTATGATTCCACTCAGTCTGCACAGAGACCCTTCTTCCAGGCAGCCTTCTCCTGGCATGTTTGTGGTTGCCTCTTAGTGAGCCACAGCCAAAGAGATACTTTGGCTTATGTAGTCTTCAAAAGGACGAAATGTGCTCTTTCACCTCAGTATAGTTTTAATCTCAACCATTCTCAGTTTCAATCAATTGGAAGATGTGTCCAAACTGGTGAAGAAAGCAAGCTGTGCTTTAATGCTTGTTGAAGCTCATGTTCCCAGTCTAGGCTGCGCTCACTGAGGTTGCTCTGTGTGTCGGTCCCCATCACAGACCTATTCTTCAACCCAGAGATGCAGATTTTTTGCTTGGCTGTAGGTGATTTTTAGTCTCTTGTTGTGTGGGATTGTGTGATCGTAAGTAAAAGCACAATTTGTGAAGTGTCACAGAAAGATGTAAGTATTTTCTATTTATTAAATCTTCTGAAGGGTAAGTAGGGCCCTTTGCCCAAACCTGAAGCACTTAGAAAAGCTGATCTATGTGAAAAGATTATTTTTATATGTTAAAACATGTAGGCAAAAATGAAGAACTTACTTTTTAAACCCTTTGCTATCCAGAAACTCTAAGTTTGGGTGGGTTTTTTTTCTTCATCCTGCCAGTGAAATTCCTAATCCATTTTTGGTGTTTGTCAGTCAAACGGCAGATAAGAAATGGACAGCTTCATCAAGTCTTCAAAGGAAAACACGCAAAGGAATAAGCAGACTGTGCATAAGCCCAGAGAGCTCTGGACGCGCCTTGTCCAGAGCCGTTGCAAGGCTGAAGAGTACAGCCTCAGCAAGATGTATGCACGTGCTGTTGTTGAATTCAGGTCCTGCTTTCAGGCATGTAACAACATTACCCTTAACTTTAAAGCAAAAAAAAATGTTTTCCATTGTTTATGTACAGTGGATATGCGAAGCAGGTACCACACCTTGGTCTTCTATTGTTTCTGCTTTCGAGCTCCCTTGAGGAACATGGCTGTGTTGCCATGTCCTTCTGGACCTTAGACATGGAAAGGAGTGGAAACTAGGTCAGGTTATTCATGACAACCACAGAAGAGCAGTGTCTGCATGTACAGGAATATCAAAACGCCACGGTACAAATTGAGATGTAACCAGGGAGGGAAACAGGCAGTATCAAGGCATCACTCGCTTGCTGTAAGAGGAGACTGCAAGAAAAGAGCTGGCCTGCAGCTCAGCAGAGTGGGGATGTTATCAACCACGATGTCAAGAAAGCTGAAGAGCATACATAAAGCCTTCTTTGCATTCATCTGCACTAAACAGACCGACCGCGTCAGAGACCAGAGCAGACGTGTCAGCGGTGCTGTGGGGAGAGCTCGTCCTCCAACTGTGAAGGAACAGGCTGCAAAGTACTTAGTTAAGCTAAACACTGTCACGTCAGTGACCTGCTGCTTCATACCGGGGTGTTTCAAGAAAGTGACTGAAGCATCCTCAGCCCTGTCGGCTGCTATCTCTTGCGAATTTACAGAAAATGGGGGAGGTACTGCGAGGGGACAGACATGGTGCTTATCTTTGACTAAAGGAGTAGCTGGGGAACTGCACACCTGTCAGCTCCGTTTGCCCCAGATTTTCCTGGGAATTGACCAAACAACTGTTGGTAAGTACTGACGGGAAGATAATGAGATGAGTAGCAGTCGACACGGATTTGTCAAGAGCAAATCATGTCAACACGACCCAGTTTCCTTCTGTGTGAAGAAGGTCCTGTTTGCAGTCAGTATCTCGTATCTTCTCCTTAGGAAGACTTTCGACGCTGCTTTTCAGGACAGTCTGAAAATGAAGCGCAACCATTATGGTGTAGGTAAAAATATTATGGAATGGGTGCATTTCTTCAGCACTGGAAAGCTGTCCATTTCTAAGCTTAGGGTGTCAAGAAAGTTGAGGAGCAATTTCAGAAAGCCCAAACAGCAAGAACAACCCAGAACAGAGCATGGTGTGCATAGTGTCAGCTGTGAGGAGAAAATGGAACAAATGGACTTATTCGACCCAAAAAGAGAAGACCAAAGGGGAGGACAAGATACTTCTCATGCATAAAATGTTTCTAAAAGGAAGGAAATCATTTGTTCTCCATGCTCAGGATATAGACAACAAGAAGCAATGGGCTTAAGTTGAATGGAGAAAGATTGAGGTTAGATAGTAAATTTTAAAAAAATTCTCCCTGTACGGCTTGTGAAGCACTGAAGTAGATTTTCTGAGAAGGTTCCTCAGAGGTCTTTCAAGAAGATTAGACGAGCTGCTCTCAGGAATGAAGTAGGCACAGTTTATCCTGCTTTGGATGGACCAGCTGACCTTTGGAGGTGCCTCTGAGCCATGCAATTCTGTGAAAGTGGGAGATAGGCGAGAAAGAAGGGTGAGAAAGAAGTGCAGGCTCAAAGCCAAGAAATAGTGCGTTGAAGTGGAGGTTGATAGACCTGTTTTCTGTTCATCATGCTGCAATTTGATCATTGCGTTCCTTGGCAATTTACTCACCTTCAGTGCCTCAGTTTCTTAACTGCGCACTGGGTAGCTATTTCTTCCACTTTCTTAAAGATTTGTGAGATCTCTAACGAAATGTGGAGTGTGCAAGCTCCCTCTGCACAAACACACGAGTGATGAGTCAGGGTTGTTTGACTGCTCTATGGTACATACATCCGCATGTGGTAGGCTGCACTGGTGTCGGTTTTAGCACTGAAAGGAAAAACTTGTCTGCTTTTGTTGTAAATTTGTCCAAATGTCTCAGCTGCAAAATAAATTTAGTGATTTGGTTTTTTACTTACTGTAAAACAGAATAATCTTAAGCAGAAACATTTTTTTAGGTAGTACTTTCTATTAAAATATACATGTGGAAAACTCCATCCCAAATAAGGATTCATTTTACCTTGATTTTCACATACATCTTTGTGGCTCCTAAAAGATTTCTGGAAAGCAGCAGTGCCGTCTGCTTTCGGCAGTTGCTCACGCTGCCGCTGTTCCCTTCAACTCCTAACAAGCAGCAGTGCTTCACAGGCACTGACGCTCTTACGTGACTCCTAAAACACTGTGTGGAGAGAAAAGGGCTGCTGTTCCCTGTTTCTAGACGGGACCTGTTTGCTTTCTCTTTTTCCCCTCCCTCCGGCAGTGGAATTAAGCAGCCCCCAAGCTCCGTTCGGTGCAGCCCCCTCGCGCCGGAGCTGCCTCTGCCCTGCCTGCTTCCCTCCTCCTGCTCCAGAATCGTCCACCTCCATGCTGGAGAAGGCAGATGCTCTTTGCCTGATGGCTGAGCTTTAGAAATTATCTCATCATGACTAATGTGAGATTTATCACAAGTAAACCAGCAAGGAGGAGAGAAATCGTGGCTATTCCTGACTCCATTTTTAAGGCAGGATGTAAATGATTAATGCTCAACACATTGGTTTCCAGCTAAAGCCTGTGTCAGGCCAGGGTAGATCAGTACAAGACTTTGGAGATTTGGGGTGGGGCTTGTATGTGTTTTCTGACTAGAGAGGCACTTCATCTGCAGTGACCCAGCTATGAAAGAGACTTTCTTAATGCACTGTCAGTTGTATAGATGCAGAATATCAGATTTTTTTTCCACAAAAACAAGAAACAAACTCGACTTAAAATATAGATTGAAATGAAATATTTCTAGAGGACTAGCCTGAAGGGCTTTTATTTTTTTTAATGATTTTTTTTTTTTTTTTAATCCATGATGCTCACCTAACAGAGCAATTAGTGCAATGGAGCGTCCCTGATTTGAATCCGTGGTAGATTGCTATTAAAGGAGGTATTAATGGGCTGCCGAGAGCTGGGAAATTGTTGCAGAAAAGTGTGTTTATGGAGTATGGTGCTGGCAGGCATGATTTCAATCGGATTTGACATGTTTAACATAAATGTATACTGCACAGCTCCTGCAGTTTATGAATAATTCCTACAGGCCCACTGCCTTTCTAATTACTGAAATTGAAAAAAACAGGTCAGGCACATCCTGACGGAAATCTATTACTGCCCCTCCCCCTGCTGCCGCTTTTTTCTGGTTTTTTAATATATGGTATTTGTTGAGCACTTAATGGCTGGGATATTGTGTGGACCAGAGTAAAGGCGAGGGCGAGAGCGGGCTGGGAGGAAGGGGACAAGGGGCGCGATGGAGCAGCTCTCGAGCCTGGCTTCCATGTGAAGGAAACCTAGGAGAGGGGATGGGAAGGCTGACTGTAATTCTGCTTTTTTCCTGAGGACTTACGAAACACAAAAGTCTCCTGGGCACCAGCTCGAGCCTAGGAAGTAGCCCGGCCAGGTGCCTCTGTGCCGCGGCTCGCCGGGGAGGCTGGGCTGGGAGCACGCCTGGCTCCCGGCAGCGTCCGCAGGTGCTGGCTTTCCAGGCTGTTGGGGCGAAGGGGAGGCGATGGCCCAGCGGTGGCTCTGGGGGGACCCCAAAGGCCCACTGGCCCTTCCCCAGGGCCGGCCACGGGATCCTCCCCGGGCTCTGCCCGCTGGCTGGAGCCGGCCGGCCGCGGGCGCTGCGCCGAGCCACAGCCCCGGAGCATCCCCGGTCGCCCTCTGCGCAGCGCCCTGGCCCGGCTCTGCCGGGCTCGCCCGGTCCTGGCCCCCTCCGCTCCAGTGGGGCTGTTGAGCTCAGCCACGTGGTCAGCATTTTTGATTCTTCCTCGCGGTCGGCCTGATCATTTTTACGGCTTTTTTGAACTTTTTTCTGTTTATACCTAGTGAAGTATGGCTACTTAAAAACTAAAAAGCGGCAAAATTACCAGTCTGGCCCAAGTGGAACAATTGTTGACTTCTAGCTGGGAGAAACGGTCCTGCATGCCCCCAAACCGGAGCTGGCCCTCCTCGCCTGCACGGCTCCCTGCCAGCTCTTGGCTGCCTTTGCCAGCTGCTAATCTTGAAAGCACGTGTGTGTTCTCTTCACCACAGTAAAAGCCGGTTGCTCCCTGCCCAGCGGTGATAAAACACATACTAAAACCTGCCCGTGCGGCAGTCCCTGCTCTCTAGGATGTCCGGGAGCACGGAGGGGCCGTCTTCAGTGGCACTGCTGGAGGAATTGCTGTGCTGCAGCGGAGCCTGTCCGATGGCTGCTTTGCTGTTTGTTTTCAGATACTTCTCACGCGTGTTCTTCAGCAAGCAGGTGTCTGTCGACGACTCTGTGATCTCCGCTCTCCCTGCTCACCGGTAGCTCTGTGCTGCCCGGCAGTGGTGGTGATCCCTTCTTGATGGGTTTAAGGAGTTAGCAGAATTACTGTTGTATAGACCGTCTCCCAAGCTCAACACATTGATTTAATATATTAGTTGATATGGACTCTCGTGGTAGGTTAGTTGAAATATTTATTCAGTTGAATTGGACAGTAATATTCACACAGATTGATAGCTGGCTCAAGAACTAGATGAAATAGGTAAATATAAAAGGTTATTGCTTGTTTCCTTTCAGCCACTTTGTAATTTAAAAAAACCAAGATTTCCTACGATTCTAAAGACACAATCTTAGACACCGCTGCTAGAAGAAAAGGTGCAGTGCTCTAGGGTACCACTTTGCAAAGGTGAGGTCACGCTGGGCACAAGATGGGATGATTTTCTACACATCCCATGTTTCCTTCAGCCCTGCACAAGTCTCTGAGCAGCAAAGAGGGAGCTGTCACTCCTGGGGCAGGGAAGCCTCCTGGCTTCGGTCCAGGCCTTTCCTTTCAGGTACGTTTGCTGGAGCATTTTGCTGCTCGTGTGCCAAGGTGAGCTTCTGCTGCGGTCGCTGCCACGTACGTGTCTGTGAGCACCTAGACCCTCGTCCCAGCACGCCAGCGTGGCTGGGCCGCCTGCGGCCGCGTAGCTCACCAACACTCCTGCTCCCTGCGTCAGAGTCGAGGTTCTCGTAACCTTTGGGATTGAGCCGTAACTTCGTGCAGTTGCTCTGGTATCTCTCGCCCAACCTGCGTGGGTCATTTTCTCTCCCCCGGCACCTTCGCTCTTGGTTCACAGCGCAGCGCCGCGTGAGAGCATTGCGCAGGGAGCAGCGTGGCTCCCGGCAGGTCCCAGGGCCTCCTTCAGGAGCTGACAGGAGATGAGCTGATCTGGAGGGCCGCAGGGAAGACCTGCCTCCACGTGCCCCTTGTGCTGCCTGGCATCTCACCTCGACGTTTTCTGGGTGCTCCGTGTTTGTATAGAGCATGGCTGAAAAGTCTGGTGGTGGTTGGGGCTTCTGGGTACTGTAATATGAATATTTAATAGTAATTCAGTTGTTCATACTCACTGCAGGCTGGAAGGTATGACATAGCATTAGAAAAACAAATTATTTGACCGTTTTCAGGGCCACATTTTTGAAAGGCAGCAATAAAGGTCTGGGTACAAAAGTGTGCTTGCAAATCTCTGTGTAGTTAGTTCTGTCTATCATGTGATCACGTTATTTATCAGATACAGGGTTGAAAAAATACTGTAGAGCAACAGGCAATATACAGGCCTGTTAGTATGGCTACAACATCTTATTAGAACGAATGGTACCTTCAGGGAATAAGGAATGTAAACAGACGGTGTTTCAGAAAGAAACATTCAACCATATATTATTAAGACAGGAGGTAACGAACGGGCAGCGCTGTAGCAGTGCTGTACGCCCACGTGCCCTTTCGGGGAGGCCTGAGCGGGGCTCTGGCCGCTTTTGGGTCACTGCAGTCTCTCAGTGGAGTTACCTTCTCAGACTTACTCTTGCCGTATTAATACAAATTGTGTTGTGTGTTTCTGCGGGGTAGCAACTGTCTGCCAGAGAGGCTGAGACCGAAACTTTGTGCACCGTTATTCTGGGCTCCTGAGCTGCTGTTAATGGAACTGCGCAGGCAGGTCTGGACCACAGGGCCTGGCCTTGACCATCACCCGCGGGGAAGGCTGCGTGAGCATGAAAACAGATCAAACAGTCTGCTCCAGTCTCAGGATTTTGGGAGGAAAGCCGCAGCCTCTTTAAGGATGCTCCTCTGCAAGACCCATGCAGGGGTGATGGCTGCCGTCGTGGGCACTTCCAGCTGCAGGACTGTGCAGGCACAGCAGGCAGGTCAGTCTGGTCCAAGGGCTCGTGATGCTGAGTAATTGCTCCAAGAAAACGTCAGGGGAAGTTTGAGGAGGGAGGCACCACCAAATATGGAATTTCATTTTCCATCGGGCAGTGAAAACACAGTTCCCTGGTCCCACTGAAAACTTTTTCCCAGGCTGACTGCTGAACTTAGTAGGAAGGGAGTTTTTCCAGTAGGCTGGGGGCGGGGAGGGTGTCATTTTTTAAATCAATGGAGATAGCAGAAACCCCACTGTAAATTTCTAGGGCAAGTGGCAAGCTGGTTTACGGAATGCAGGGAGATGAGAACCTCTGGCTTACGGAAAGCAGCATGAATTAATAATCATTTAATTGGCTTCTCCATTATGTTGCTGGGTTGGGAGATGGAAGTTTAGATGAAGGGGCTGTCAGTGGTACTTTAGCTAAAAGAATCTGATGGCTGGGAGGCGGGGTGGCAACTCCCTTCCCACCAGGATGGAGACCAGGCAGCTTTGGGAACCCTTGCCGGTTTTGCCTCTGGACCTAGCAAAGGAAAGGATCCCCACTTCCAAGGAAGTGTCCCATCTCACTTCTGAATTAACGCCTGGGAGGATTTCTCCTCCTCCTCTGCAAAGCAGAAGCTGCCGAGGAAGAGTGAGAAGACAAGTAGGCCTCCAAGAAGTGCGCTGGACCATTGCACTTGGCTTTCGGGGACATTCGTTGAGAAACGCAGATTTTTCTCTAAGGTCGGCAAACCTGAACTAAATCCATTTAAAGAGTCAAAATAATCAAAATACTGACTGATACGTAGCTGTACGTCATACTTTAAACCCAGATTCCTCCTTCCTTCCTGCAAGGCCTGAACCTCTAAGCATGGTGTTGGACATGGTGAGAGCACGGGCGTTGTGCTCCACCTTCTCTGGTGCCAAGCTGCCGTTCAGGACTGAGGCCCGTTTTGACATTTTCAGCCAAGGAGATTTTGCCCCGTCCACTCTGTGCAGACATGAAGGTCCCGCGCAGCTGCCAGAGAGCTCTGCAGGCAGGTGCTGAGCTGCGTGTCCTCATTTCTCCAGGCAGAAGAGAGTTTTTAATTCCTCTGATCTGTGATGTGGACTGAATGTGTCACTTTGTGTGTTTGGCTGTTTATCAACAATAAACTTTGGTCTCAGTGTTAAAATTCCCACTTGAGCTGTCAACTCAAAAAATAATACTTAGAACAAATGTTCCATACGCGTTTTTTTAGAGCTCTGCAACAAACCAGTTACTCTGGGGTCTGGACAATCATTAATAATTCTGGTTTTGAAGGATTAGTGTTACGGGTTCGATCAAGTGCATTTAATAAAATTGGGCACTTTGGAGGTGGTAAGTAAAAGGAAATTTTAATGACCTTTTAATTTTCCCCGATTCTAAGCAGGCTGCTTCGCAGTAGAAAGGAAACAAGAAAATACCCTGTCGTGTCTCCAGAGGTTACAGCTAGTGTTCAGCAGCTACGGGGTCACTGACAGTTGGGTTGCTGAATTTAGTCACTGCATCTGAAAATATCACATCGGTGAGCTGCTAGGAGTGGTGCACAGTGAAGCCAGTGGCAGAGGGTGAGAACCAGGGGCTCCCTGAGCTCCTCGTACCTCGCTGTGCCAGTGCAGATCCTACCGCCGGTGGGGACGCCAGGGGTTTTGAAAGTGTCCACAGCTCACACTGTAGGAGCACGCCTGGGTTTATTAATGCAGTTTTGTAGGTGTTTCCTGGGTCTCGCTCTGTTGCCAAAGCTGAAAGCATCATCCTTTGTTTGGAAAGGTAACCCATATACATGAGGAGGGGTTTCTCCAGTCATCCCTTTTCCTCCTTTGCGTCCCCTGACCCTTTCCCTGGGCTGGCAGTGCCAGCACAACTCACTGCAGCGCTCGCCAGTAGTTCTGCAGAGCAGATGACACCCAGAGATTTGAAGCGGCAGTTTGACAGATAGAGAGCCCAGAGAGACCCTGCCCAGACCACCCAGGAGACACAATCGCCATCCAGGGCAGAGAAGTCTAAGGAAACCCGAAGTCGTGGCTGGCATTGTTGTCCCAGCCCAGTGCAGGGCTGGAGCAGAGCTCGCATGGCTGCGTGGCTGCACTGCCAGCCCTGGGGTCTCTGGACGCCGGTCCCGACGCCTGACTGCCTGATTGGGGCTGACGCTTCAATGTCCAAGGTCACACCGAGGAGTGGACTATGTCAACAGCAATTAGCCTCCTTATCAGGGCCGCTTACACCACACAAGGCTCGGGCAGGGCATTTTAAGGCAGGGTGGTCCTTCGCGCACCACGGTGCTGGCTCTCGGTGGTGGTCTCTGCCTCCCCAAACCCACCGGGAGGGACCAGCTGCAGGTGGGTCCGCGGTGGTGCTGTGTTTCTCGTGCTCCAAGAGCATTTTACTAGTAGGAAGTAAGGAAGGCCAGCTTTGGTCCTGTAGACATCTTTAATGACTTTCAAGGTCTGAACCCCAGGGAGGGTCGCGGGTTCAAGCTAGCGGATTGGCCTGAGCTGCAGCCCATCGTTCTGCACAGGGGGCAGGGCGGGCTCTGTGTTGGTGTCCATATGTCGGCACTGGCACCGCAGGCTAGTTTTACACAGAGAAACTCTAGGTTTGGATGTTTTCGTGTTGTTGGCAGCACAGTGGGGTCCTGTGGTTTTGCTTTCAGATGCAGCCAGGACTTTACATCCATGCATGGAGGCTGTGTAACCAGCCAGGGCTGAAATAACAGGCGTGCGGCAGGGCAGCACTACGAGAAGGAAATCGCCTCTAAGCAGACTTTGGCACAGCCAAGTCTACCATGAGAAATTCAATAGTACCAGAGCTCTTCTGATCCCTGCCTCCCTCTGGCAGCGTTGTTATCTATTTGTAAATCCTATTTTCCCTCTCCTGGAAGTCATTTTGCCTCTATTTAACTGAACGCTTAGAGGTGGGGTCTGGCAGGGAAGGCAGTTAGAAATGAGGATTGTATTTCTTACTGCGATGTGGTACCTTTCAAAATATAGCTCATGCCAGTGAATGGAAGGATCTTTGAGAAGGAAGCAGTTTGCCTGGATCTTACTCTGACGGCATCTTCTGAAACAAGGAGTGGATACCGGAGGGTTCACAAAGAGAATAAGAGACAAGGGGAAGAGTATGGGGGGACCGGTCTAAGAATGCTACAGTGCCTTGTTAATCGGCAGCCGATCCATCATATTAAATATCCAGCTGTCATATATTACCTTTCAAGTGAAAATGAATAACTCCCATTAAGGGCGAAATGGGTTTGAAGTCGATTCGAGACAGATTAAAGTACTGTTATGAATGTGTGTTCGGGGAGGAGGAGACGGGGGCTGTGTATAATATACTTGTCCTTATAGTTTTTAAATAATAGATGTCCCACAAATTTATGTACTGCAGGCTGCCAGGGTTCGGGGGAGGGGTAAAGGTCAGGGATGTGCTTCTCGGAGTGCCACAGCTTGCAGGGTGTTTTGCTGTTGACTTCTGGGCTCATTTGCCTTTTTCTGTTTTGCTGAAATAAAATCGCCGTTCCTCAGCTTGTTATGGTGTGAGAATGTCCGAGTCCCATTCCAGCACTGGCTGTAGGCTGGGTCTCTGCCATCGTGGGCATTTTGGTGGGACCACATGCTGGGGAGTACCCTCAGATGTCCGCTCTCCCCCGAGGCGCGTGGGCTGAGCTGGCCAGTGCTGCCCTGGCAGTGTGCGGCTGCTTCCAGCACAGAGTGCAAGTCAGTTCGGTTGAAGGCCACAGCTTCCAGCTGTGTGTCTCCAGGGGAAATGTATTCTAGAGTGTTCATATGCAAAATGTCCCAGGTGAGCTAGGAGTACGAGTTCTCCTTTGTTGAGTCAGTCCATCTGCTCGTGGAGGTGACACATTGGCCTTCACGTCTGGCCAAGCATTTGTGCGTCCGATGTAAACACAGGACAAGCCTGTCCTGCACCTAACAGGCTGTAAGCAGCCAACAGAAATAGCTGAGATTTCTCTGCTTCTGACTATAAATGACACAGCTCCCTTACTGTGGAAGATAATCAAGAAAACTTTTTTTGGCCAGGCGTGCTTTGTAGGACGTAAGTTAGTCCACAGACTCATCCTCCTCCAAGTCCTTGCTATGTGTTTCAAGCAGCAGCAGCAGAGTAAATGGAAATACGGTCTTTGTCCGACTTAACGCCTCTTTGGGGATGTCCTGATAGAAATCTCTTTTTGTTGCAGCACCAGCCAGCCAGGCAGAGAAGGAGCTGACAGAGCCTCCAGCATCTTCTAAACGAATATCGTTTCCCAGCAGCTCTGAGTCGCCTCTCTCCTTTAAGTGGTCAAAAACTTCAGAGGAGACCAAATCAGAGCAGGTAAGGAAGAACCCAGCTTTTTGTGCCGCTACAAGCAGGTAATTTGTTTCATATGTGCCAAAAGCAAAGAATAAAATAGGAGAAGGAGGATGAAAGGCAGTAACTGGTGGTAGGAGAAGACATCAAATTACTAAAGTCTAGCTGTAAGGAAAGAGGAAAGCAGCAGCTGTAACAATTGTATGATTCATTTGTCTTGCTCTGCAGATGTATCAGTGTCCATATTGCAAGTACAGTAACACAGACGTGAATCGGCTGCGGGTGCATGCGATGACCCAGCACTCAGTGCAGCCCATGCTCCGCTGCCCGCTCTGCCAGGACATGCTGAACAACAAGATCCATTTGCAGCTGCACCTCACCCATCTGCACAGTGTGTCACCTGACTGTGTCGAGAAACTCATCATGACGGTAAGTGGCTGCGTAGTCAAGCATGTCTGCTGCCTTCCTAGCGAAGATGAAGAGTAACAGGATGGCCTGACCTGCACAGGCTGACTTTGCTGTAGTGGGCAGCTCCTTCATCTGTCAGGGCTCTGTCATCTAGGTTTTCCCCATCCCTGTAGGTTTTGTCCTCAGAGACTATCTTGTCCGTGCTTGACCACTGTGGAAACTGGCAGTGTTTCAGTGTTCAGTAATTTCCCTGTGAAGAGATTAGAATAAATATGATCTCCTTTAACTACTGAGGTCATTGCATGGGATCACATTTGCACAGAAGCTTCTGGGAGATGCAGAAGCTGATGTACTGTGCTGCTCCTGTTGCAGAGGAAAAGTGCTCGTGTGTTGATGAGCACTTCCCAAGGACAGCCAGGGTGATTAAGGTAACATTACAGGAAATTAGATAACAGGTTTCTGCTTAAAATATGATTTTAAGAACCAATAGAGTAACTTCCCTTGGCGGTCTCATCTCGTGGAGGCGAGACAGTCCTATTGTGCAGCCCATGTTCTGCGCTTAGTTCACTTAATGAGGATCATTGTTATGGTTGTATGAGATAAGTTGGATCTGTTACTTCTGTGAGGAGTCACTCCATCCAAAATTACAATGCTTTTGTTGTGTAACAATTCCCCTTTTTTGCGAGTAACCTGAACAAGCAAGGGATATGCTGCAGTTGGCCCAAGGGAGGCAGAACCTTATTATGGGACTGTTGAATACTAGACCTACTGTTTCAAGTGCTGTTCTTAATATTGTTTGGAAATGCCTGGTTTTACATTAAAATTTAAGCGTAGGCATTTAAAATTCTCTGAAGTAGGAAGTCTGCTGCTGAAGTGTGGAGTGAAGGTTTGCTAGGTCAAATTAACTGTCTTCATGTAGAGCTCAAACTTGTAACAACTCCGCTTCTTGAGCTGTTTGTCAAACAACATTGTGCCTGTGTATGGGTTGTGATTGCTACTGCTTGTGCTGCTTCTGATGGGGAGCAGATTGTGGTTCAGCACAAACGTGTTGGCACCAGGCTCCTGTTCTGCCCTGCATCCTTGTTTCAGCACCTAGCATGGGTATCCTTCTCCAACACCATCTCCAAGGAATCGAAATTCATCTAATTTCAGAGCTAGTGCTTGGTGAGAAGTAGCGAATTAACAGCTCAGTGTTCAGGTTCTCATTTGTGAGACCTGGGTTCGTGCTCTGGCTTGCTTTACCCCAGAGCTGCTGACCCAGAGTCCGTCTCTGCTGCTGGCGTATGCATGGAGTTGTGTGTGCAGCTCCCGGGCCTCTTCTGCAGGACTGGTACGTGCTCTCATGGTGCAGAAATGCTCATAAAGGCTTACCCCGCTCTCCAGCACTCAGGCACTTGCTTCAGTAAATAACATTTTGAGTCCCAGAATGTTTCTTTCATGAATTCCCTTTTCATAGGTTTCACATGAGCGCGCCTTTCCATTTGCTAGTGTCAGTTTAAGATACAGGCAGAATTAATAAGGCACATTTTCAAAAACCCTTCTAAATTCACAAATGGGATGTATTGTCAGATTTCTACACTGTTATTTCTTTGGTGTAATCTTCAAGGCAAGGTTGTTCCTGCATTCAAGAACTTGTTACCAAGTATATGAAATAAGTGTTTATTTTGATTCCTGTCAGTTCTTTCTCTTTGTGATTTTTTTTTTCTTGCACCCCATTTCTGCTTGTTTTCTCCCTTCTTTGCCGATTCCTGACAGTGGACGCGGATAATACCATGTTTGTCGTAATACTCATGTTCTTTATCAACTCCTCTCCTATGATGTTGTCTGAGCAAGCATGTGCAGCGTTGCCCAGCTTTTTTCTTATAGTTCCGCCATCTTCTCTTCCTATCACCCTTACAGTCCTCTTGTGGCTCCTTCTCAAACGCCTTTATGCTTTTTATCTTCCTGCTTTGCTGTACCGGCTACCTGTCCTCTCACTTTTCTGCCCTCTCTCTCGGCCCCATCGGGCTCTGCAGGAGCCAAAGATGTGTCCTGCGCCCCAGCAGGCCGCGAAGGCTTGCGGTGGCCACTGTTGGACCAACGCTTCCGACCACCTGCAAGAACCGTGTGTGCCCCAAATAGGCGCCACATTGTAAAACCCCTTAAAAATCCAGCAAGGCTGACTGGTCCTGGCCCTCGTGGAGTAACAGGGTATAGAGATGTAGGGAAGAAGAGCACCAGCAGTTCACTAACCCTGCGAAGCTGGCCGTGCTCGTGGGCTCTAGCAGGGGCTAGCTCTGCTCTGCCGCCTGCATGTGCACCTGGGTCAAAGAGCTGTCCCATCAGAAAGACCTCGGTCTCTGCAACCTGCATCCGTTTTGGCTGATAGTGCTTAAGTGTGTAAATACCTTCTGAGGACTTGAACGAATCCTGTTAGCTTCTAACTAAATTGATGGAAGACGTTTTGACCTTACAAGAGCAGTGAGCAGAAGCTGAGCCCCTTTCTTACGCCAGCCAGCGTAACCAGTTTGCTAAGGGTATCTGTTACGCTGACGTGAAACGGTTTGTTTCTGAGCTGGGCTGTTGGCAGAACGCGAAGTCTGGAACGGGTGCAGTTGGGCTGGTCCATCCTCTCGGCCTGGGCAGGTCTGCGTTCTCCGGGATACAGGGAGACTGGCAGAAGCCACTCGTTGCGGAGCTCAGGGCACCCTGCAGAGGACGTGGTCAAAGCAACTACAGTCCTGTGGAGACCAGCCCCTTAGGTGCTCGCATCTGCTGTGCTGGAGCAGGGCCTTGTCCTGCTGCTGCAGAGCGCAGGGCTTCTGCTGAGAACCGTGGAGAAGACTGGCTTAGCCATGAAGCTCATCCTCTTGCTTGTTTCTGGTTTTTCCACCTTGCCATTGCCACTGGCCCTGGGCAGCTGTTTCCTTTGGTACCCAGAGATATGTCTGGGGAGGAAGACGGCCTCTCCTGCTTCAAGTCAAATAGCGTGTGGGTCAAGAAAGCGGTTCTTTTTTGTATTAAGTGACGTATTTTGAGAAATCGGTATGGCTTGTGCAGAACGTGGCAGCACCAAAGCTTGCCAGTTTTGCTCATTCTAGCTAGGATTCCCATCTCGGTCGGACGCGTGAATCGGGTCTTGGTGCCACTGCGAGGGAATTGCAGTCCAGTAACTGGGAGGCAGGTCCCTTTCGACATAGCGTCTTTGCGCTCGGCGTTTGGAGGAGGCTCCAGTTAATAATACCTTATCAGACGCCTTTCAGGAACCTGCAGTGTCTAATATGTCTGTTGCCATGGTAACGGCTGCTTGCTTGTGCTCAGCATCTCGGAGCTGGCTGTTCGTGCTTCGTCCTTTTCATGTCGGCGAGCAGCCGGGCAGGCTGTCCCACGGGACACCCGGGTGTCCCCCCCGGCGGCCCAGGCGCTGGGACGGGGGCTGGCGGGGCTGCAGCCACAGGCCGAGGGCAGCGGAGCGCGCGCCATGTCCCCGCACGGCGTGGCAGCCGGGGAAGCCCCCGCGGGGCAGGGGCAGGGGCTCCCGCCATCGTCCCTGTCTCCTCTGGCTTCCCTTCCACAGGGCTGGTAAGCCAATGTGGCCAAGTTCCTTTTATGTGGCATTTCAGCTGCCCTAAGCGGGTCTAATCGCCATCTTTCCACATAACAGCCTCTTTGCTAATCTTGGGCCTGCACCGCTTCAGCAGAGAGCCCCTTAATGAGGGTGAAGTGCAGTTCGCCTGCACAGTCGATTGACAAGACTGATGGGCTCAAGCCGGGAGAAGGGACGGCTTCCCGAGAGCCTCTGGGAGCGGGGAGCTCTCCCTCCTCCCGCGGCCGGCTTTATCCTTCTGCACATTCCTCTCCCGTCATTTCTGTTGTCAGTTCTCCTCGGTTTAGGGCGTCTTCCCAGTGTTTCAGCCGTCCTTCCATCTTTTTCTCTTCTCCCTTGCTCGAAGAGTAATTCTTGCCCGTCCCTGCCATCCTCACTTCTCCCTCTCGCTATCTGTACGTTTTTCCCCATTGTCTTTTCTATTGTCTTTTCTGCTGTCATTCAATTTTTCCCTCTCCCTCCTTCTCACCCCCTCTCACTCCCCCCTTTCCCTCTCACTCTGTGTCTCATTCTCCATCTCGGATGAAGGTAATGAAAATAATCGGGCTTCATTAATTCTGAGCCCTGTGAGATGATAGCCATTTGGAGCCATGTTTGCCAATTAGATGGTCTAAATTAGAAGTGACCTTGGTATACTGCCATCGCTTTGCCTCTCTGAGTCTAATGAAGCTTTTCACTCCAGCACCCTCTCTCTCTCTTTGTAATGGAAATTACCTCCTTTGTCTGGTTGGGAACCTTGCATTGCATGTGTATTTTCCCCTGGTTGCACGGACATAGGGATAGTAATGTATCTCTCCTCAGACCCCTTCTAGAGATTTTCTTTCCGAAGCCACATGATTTCAGCATTTTGGGGGCATTTACAGAGGAACTGCATAGACTGTCCACGCATTTGATCACTTGGTCCAGAGGAAAGTCAGAGCAGGCTGATCCAGTGCACAAGGGGAGCTGGCTAGTCACACTATCCAAGATTAATTTTTTGGACGTGCCAGGAATATCCTTGTGTCATGCTGCTGGGGCCAGAGCAGGAGGGGTGTTGCAGCTCTGAGCCTCCAGTCCGTGCTGATAAGCGGCTCTGCAGTTCATCATCTTAATAGTGGCAGGAGCCACGCTTGTCACTGCTGTAGGTTGTCACCAGTGAGGAGTGGACCTGCAGGTTGTTCTACAGACTGGTGACAGGTCTGTAGGTGTCAGGGCGTGTGCGATCTGCTGAGGATACTCGTGGGGCAGGGAGGCAGGAGACATGGTGTGTCAGCCCTTGGGTTTTTTGTAACAGTTACTCGCTGGACCACATTGTCTATAGAAATGGCCATCAAATTGGGGTGCCCATGCATGTCAGTGGATCTCATCATCATAAAGAAATGTATCTGCTTAAAGGGATCTGAATTTCATCCAAAAGGGAGGGTCCTTGGAAGCAGAGGGGCTTGTCCCAACAACTTCCCACATTTTAAGGCAGATAACTGGCTTCTCTGCAGTCTGCTTTAGAGGGAAGTTCTCTGGCCGTCGTTCCCATCTCCAGTACAGACCGCAGGGCAGATGTTTCAAAGTGGGGCGCAGGAGGGGCTGCCACAGTCTCTGGCCCAAACTTCCCCCTCCTTCACGCTTTACCCAAGCAAGTTCCATGTCCCACTGAGCAGGACCGGGATGGAGATGGGGCGGTCGGAGCAAAGGGTGCGCCCTGAGTGCCTGCCTGTAGCATTGGGGGTTTTCTTGGGAGACACTGACTCTAGTCATTGAAGTACCAATAAACAGAACCTGATCCACATATTGGTATCCAAATGCCGGGCTGCCAGAAAGAGTGGGTAGGAGCGAGCTGCCGATCCCTCCCCACCTCCTGGTTTCATTTGGACAGAAAGGTCAAGAGCGACGTGGGTCGAGGGGACCACTTGCTTCTGTGGGGTAGCTCTGGGAGAGCGACCTAGAGGAGACCTCGGACGCAGGAGCAGCGGGGGGACGGGCGCTCGCAGGGCTGTGCACAGAGGTGGATCTGGTGTGACAGAGTGGTGTTTCCAAGCTGGAAGGCTTTGCTGGTGGCTTGTGGGCCAGCAGATCGCAGCTGCAGCTGTGAAGGGGATGCAGTTTAATGTCAGACAGAGCAAAACAAGTATGTACAGAAGAAGGAAAGGGAGAAGACAAATCGCATTTGTTGGAATTACCTCTGCAGGGTTGTTTTTTCATAATGGTTCACATTGACTGACTTGTTGCCAGTGTGAAACAGTTGGTACTGGAGACATTTAAACAGGGAGGTAGACGTATTGAGCGGAGCTGAGGATGGATGCCAGGTTTACATGCCAGGTATTGTCTGCTCAGGTGAGAGCAAGGTAGAGAGTATTTAACAGCACGCACTAACACAGGCTGTGCTTGAGATAAACGTTCCTCTCTATCACCAGAACGGTTAATGCCATTTAAATACAACTGAAGTACAACTGCTGTGTCATAGAGCACATCTCCTTGTTTAGCTGTCGGGTGGCCGTGGCCTACTAAACCTTTCTGCCCCCTTGGTACTCCCACTATTTGTTTATAATAAAAGCAGCCGCAACATGCAAGGCATTTTCTGCATGTACAAGGAAATGGACGGGTTTGCAGTGTGAAAGGACAAGTAGTTCAAAATGGGCAGTCTGGAATGCAGTGTAAATGCAAAATGATTTGAGACGTGCAGCCTATTTTCACAATTTTTATCTTTGCCACCTGCTCGGGGGTGGTCCGTGGGGATGAAGAGACAGAGTAGTCCTGCCCTGGAAAATGGCATAGGAAACGGACAGCACTTTCAGAAGAAGCCTGAAGGGCGCTAAACAGGTAGAGGACTGAAGTGGGTCCCGTTGCTGAAGCAAGACCAGTGCCTTATTGTCAAGGTTTTGCTTCCCAGGGCCAGCCCTGTGTGGCTGTCTGGGCTGCCTGCACTTGCCCTACATCCATATCCAGAATTTCTAGTTTCCTGCACTTTTTTCCAAGCTTTTTCTGTTTGCTTTTTGGGATTTTGTGCCTGTAGCAATTTAATGTACCACAGCCTTTTTTTTTTTCTTCCCCCCCTTTTTTTTCTTTTTTTTTTTTTTTTTTTTTTTTTATTGTGGAGGGAGGGGTAGAAGTAGGGTGAGAACTGTGGCTATGGAGATGCAGGTAGATAAAGGTAATTACTTAAACACATATAGAGCAGGACTTTCTGGTTTGGAGACCCAGATTAAGATGCAGAGGAGCATGTGAGGTTGATGATTATATTTCGGGGAGAGTTAATTGACGGAAGGTGAAGGCAGACAAAGAACCGCTGCTTACTGCCTTCTTGAATCCCAATCAGGAATTATGATTAAAGACGCGGCGAGACAACAGAGGCCTGATGAATTGGTGTCTTTTTTTTTTTCTTTTTTGCCGTCATTCACACTTGATTGACTTCAACCTTTCAAGTGCAAAAGTCTCTCTTTTCCATTATTATTCATAGCCATCTGAGTTTTTCTAATTAAAGTGTATGAAAACAATTACTGATCCGTCGTACTGAGTGTGGTAGTGGGGATGGCTGCCTTACTGTAATGCGTATAAAAAGCCCACAGTTTTCTATAATGATGTGCAGCTGAGTTGTTAGATAATTTTATTCTTTTTCTACTCTGTTGGGGTTTTTTTTAATTTCTCATGATTTATTTTTCATAATTCCTAAAGATCCTAGGAAAGCATTCTCCCTGCTGATAAAGCTGAGAGGCATGGCTCCTTCTTGCCTTCCCTCCTCGGCGTCTGTGCTCGTTCCCCTCCTCCGAGCCTGGCTACCGGGAATTAACCAGTGACCTTTCACGTCTCCCGACCCACCACCCACAGCCGTCAGATACTCCTGCTTAGAGTAAAAGGTGGAATGAATTTGGTGTGCTCAGCTTCCCTCCTGGTGATTTATCAGTGTCAGCTGCCTTTCCTGCAGACGTCTGTGAGACCCGGCGCTCGCCTCCATGCACCGGCCATCCCAGTAAAGGGGGAGAGCTCAGCATCCCTCGCCGGCGCGGTTTGGAGGTCTGCAGCCACTCATATGCAAACCTTTGTTTCTGAGGTTTTTCATGGAGTGTTTTTGCTTCCGTACGCTTAGTAAAGCCAAGGTCTAGTCTATTTTGCCTGGATTTGACATGTGTGTAGATAAGGAAGATTTCATGTCCTGCACATAGGTTTACCTTCAGCTTCACCACAGATTTGCTAATATCTCATGTGGTTCAGTCAGAGCCTTGTGGCCCTTGACTTCGCAGAAAGCAAGGTAACACTGCATGCAGATAACAGCCTCACTCACTCACACGCTCACTCACTCTCTTCTGAAATCCGAGGATCAAATGCCCTCTTAGTATCTGACAGAAGGACGGAGAGACTTGCTTTGCTGGGAAACAGACCTGTCTAGGAGTGTTTATGTATGCCTCACTTTCCCAGCAGTCAGAGGCTGGGAGCAGAAGCACCACGAGCATTGCAAGTCAGTGTTGGGTTCTGTTCCTTCAAGTACTCCGGCCCTGGTGGATGGGAAATGCTTCCTGAGCATCAGTGGGGTGAAGCATGCACCTCCTCGGAGCTGTAGAGGTGTCTTCGCTTGCCCCAGGCATCTTAACCAGTGCTGGCAGCCATGCGCTGGAGTACAGCACGGACGGTGGCGGTGATATGGGTCTGTCTTTCCAGTTGCTGCTCTGGGGAGAAGGGCTATGGGACAGCTTTTCAGGTGGTGTGAGATACTGGCTCTGGATGTTCAGAAGGGTATTTGTTGTCCTGTGTTTGATGCCAACCACGTGCAAACTCCTAGTGAGGTAGTTTGTATGTTCTGTGTGTGACCAGATACACCCTAAGAAACACAGTTTTCCAGAAAAAGATGAGCGTACGCATTTGACTCTTTCAAAGAGTGCCTCTAGTTGAAGCACGCAAACTCTCCAGCTGTTTAAAAATGTTGGTGTTCAAGCACCGCATTGGTTATGATGGTGCAGGTTCTAGACAAACACTTGAAGAGAGGCAAAGGGAACACATCAGTCAGAGCAAGGAAAGGGTTACCAAAAGCTTTTCTTTTTGCAGACAATTTGCTGTCTTTTTAGTCTTTCCTTATTCATCCTTTCCTTTGTCACCTCTCTCCTTATTTGTACTTTTCTTTCTCATGCCCCTCCTTTTCCTGCATCGATACACTTTGAAAACAGTGCTGCAATGCTCCCTAGTTCAAGATTACAGTGTACTTTACGAGGTATGATTTAATTAGGGGCCTTATTATGTTTTCAGCAGCTTAAGGTGGGCCTTTCAACTTATCTACCTAATTGGTTGCACAAGAAGTTTCACAGCCCATGACAAAACATTGTCAGTGATCAAAGTCTGAATTCTACATAAAGGAAAAATATTAATAATAAGATTATTCTTCAAGTGTGCACTGCTAATTATGTCCAGAATGTAACTGTAGAAACACTTTTGACTGATGTGAGCTTTGTCTAATAAATATGAGTCTTCACTGAGCTATGAAAAGTGACGCCTCTGACTTTACAATATTGGTGTCTAATTTTGCCACTGTAGATGTTTAAAATATTTTCCTGTGTTTTTCCTTCTCCCCATATCCTTTCCTCCCTGTCTCCAGGTGACAACACCTGAGGTGATGATGCCCAGCAGCATGTTTCTCCCGGCAGCCACTCCAGAGAAAGACGGGAACTCCACCGCAGAGGAGCTGGGGAAGCAGCCTGGTAAGTGTGGGTCAGTGAGGTCCACGGGTCCCACCACTCCCCCAGCTCCCATCACCTGGTCGGGGACTGTGTCTGGGACATCTCCACCTGCGTGAGCTCCATGTGCCCAGCTTCCCCTGAGAACCACAGTCGGTCGATGCCCAGCAGGGCCGTCTCCTGTCGTCAGCGCCACAAACAGGCTGGTGCCCGGGGTGTCCTCACGGCAGGGCAGAGCAGGGCAGCTCAGAGCTGAGGAGCACAGCTCACCACCGTGGCGATTCACGTGGAAATGGTGTTGAATCCTTGCAAAGGAGAAGACTAGATGTGAGCGGTGAAAAGCAGAGGTGGTGGAGGGCTGAGGGGATTGGTAGATAAGTGCCAAAGATTGCAGCTGCTGGCTACAGACTGTGCTACCATCTCTGCTGCCATCATAGCTCAAGTACGGATGCTGGGCATACAGTTTGGGGAGCTTTGAGCTGCTGTGGTCCTTACCTGGCTCAGATCTCCTCAGCCTATTTCATTGCTGTTCTGTGTTATGAAGGCATGGCTGTAAATCCATGGCTGTTTAGTCCTGGCTTTGTCATGTGACGTGAGAGGATCATAAGAACATTGTTCTGCATGGGCAGAAGTGTCTGATCTCAAACCTGGCAGGGAAGTAATGCCGGTCTTCCTTCTGTGCCCTCCTGGAAGGTCTGTAAGGAAGCTGGGAATGAAGAGAGCCATCGTTTCCCTTCAGGCAGGCAGCCCCAAGGCAGTGATGCTGGTGGGGCAGCGCTGGCACAGCCAGGGTGGCTAATGTTGCCCTGGGCAACGGGATCCCCTTTTTGGCCCCTACCCGTATCACACTGGCTTTTGTGGCAGGACTGTGCTCTTAGACCCTGGAAAAGTGGCAGTGCACGAAGCGCTTGTTCCTTCTTCTCCCATCCTCCCTCAAACAGCACCCTTTGAGCTGCTGCCAGCAGGACCTGAATTTCATCCCTGTTGTTTCTAGCTTTGATAGGACCAAGACTCGAATACTACCTTCTTAGTGGAAAATAGGCAGGACATCAAAGAAAAACAGGAAAACAGACAGGTGGCTGAATGGCCTTCACTTAAAAGGAAGAATTAAAGGTGATTAATACACTAAGGGAATGTGTGTGTGTGAATAATTTCAAAGTGGACAAGAAAGTAAATTGTGTAGGTTTATGCAGTGGGCCATTATGAGGGTAATGGGCTGGTATTAAAATAAATGAATGAAGATAGAGGAGAAATGTTAGAAATACCTATCATACTGCAGAGAAAAAGCCACAGACACATTAGGGACAAAAAGAGGGTGTTGATCCGCCCTTGTGTGCCGGTGTAATTTTCAGGTTTGCTCTAATTTTGTTTTCACAGAGATCTCTGAGGACTCAGGAAAGAGTCTTTTGCCATCGGAAAGTGCAGAGCACAGCGGAGATCCCAAGCCTGTTCCGGCCGATCAGAGCTCTGCCAGGGAGGACTCCGGCTTCCTCTGCTGGAAGAAGGGCTGCAACCAGGTGTTCAAGAGCTCGGCAGCCCTGCAGACACACTTCAATGAAGTTCACGCAAAGCGGCCTCAACTGCCAGTATCCGATCGCCACGTCTACAAGTACCGTTGTAACCAGTGCAGCCTGGCATTCAAAACCATTGAGAAGCTGCAGCTCCATTCCCAGTACCACGTCATCCGAGCAGCCACAATGTGCTGCCTCTGCCAGCGCAGCTTCCGAACCTTCCAGGCCCTGAAGAAGCACCTGGAAACCAGCCATCTGGAGCTGAGCGAGGCCGACATTCAGCAGCTGTATGGTGGGCTCTTGGTCAATGGGGACCTCCTCGCTATGGGCGATCCTTCACTTGCAGAAGACCACACTATAATAGTTGAGGAAGATAAGGAGGAGGAGAGCGACTTGGAAGATAAGCAGAGCCCGACAGGTAGCGATTCGGGGTCAGTACAAGAGGACTCTGGCTCAGAACCAAAAAGGGCCTTACCCTTCAGGAAGGGCCCTAACTTCACTATGGAGAAATTCCTAGATCCGTCTCGCCCTTACAAGTGCACAGTCTGCAAGGAGTCTTTCACACAAAAGAACATTCTCCTGGTCCATTACAATTCAGTTTCTCATCTGCATAAACTGAAAAGAGCCCTCCAAGAGTCTGCTACTGGGCAGCCCGAACCTACCAGCAGCCCAGACAACAAACCCTTTAAGTGTAACACCTGCAATGTGGCCTACAGTCAAAGCTCAACCTTGGAGATCCACATGAGGTCTGTCCTGCACCAAACCAAGGCTCGCGCTGCCAAGCTGGAGGCGGCTGGGGGCAGCGGCAGTAGTAACGGAGCTGGCAACAGCAGCAGCAGTAGTCTTTCTTTGGGTTCATCCACGCCAAGTCCAGTGAGCGCTAGCAACAGTAATACTTTTACAACCACCAACGCAAGTAATTCGGGCACAACTCCCGTTCCCAGCCTGCTCAACCAGGTATCCAGCGACAATGTGGGAATTCCTCCTTTAGGTAACCCTGTAAGCACTAATATCTCCTCCCCTTCAGAGCCCAAAGAGGTAAACCGAAAGAAGCTGGCAGACATGATTGCATCCAGGCAGCAGCAGCAACAGCAGCAGCAGCAGCAGCAGCAGCAACAAGCTCAAACCCTGGCACAGGCACAGGCCCAAGTCCAGGCCCATCTGCAACAAGAACTGCAGCAGCAAGCTGCTCTCCTGCAGTCTCAGCTGTTCAACCCAGCACTTTTGCCGCACTTTCCGATGACCACTGAGACCCTTCTGCAGCTTCAGCAACAGCAGCATCTTTTGTTTCCTTTCTACATCCCCAGTGCCGAGTTCCAGCTCAATCCAGAAGTTAGTTTGCCTGTCACCAGTGGTGCGCTGACATTGACTGGTACAGGTCCAAGTTTGCTGGAGGACCTGAAGGCTCAAGTTCAGCTCCCTCAGCAGAGCCATCCACAGCTCTTACAGCAGCAGCAAGGTCAGCTGTCCTTGACACAACCTCACTCCGTCCTTATACAGCAGAGCCAGCACCCTGAGAAGAAGAATAAATCTGTAGTGAAGGAGAAAGAAAAAGAAACCCCACGGGAAAGGGAAAGTGCAGAGAGGGGAGACAATAATGTAGCATCTAAGGAGTCTCTGCCTGATAACTTAAAGCCCAAAGAGAAGAAGGACTTTGTACCAGGCAGTAGTTCAGAGCCCTCCTTACTGCCTCCACGTATTGCCTCTGATGCAAGGGGGAATGCCACAAAAGCCTTGCTGGAAAACTTCGGCTTTGAGCTTGTCATTCAGTACAACGAGAACAAGCAGAAGGTGCAGAAGAAAAATGGGAAGACAGAGCAAGGTGAGAACTTGGAAAAGCTTGAATGTGATACATGTGGCAAGTTCTTTTCAAACATCCTCATCCTGAAGAGCCACCAAGAGCATGTTCACCAACATTACTTTCCCTTTAAGCAGTTAGAGAGATTTGCCAAACAATATAGAGAACACTATGACAAACTGTACCCGCTACGGCCTCAGACGCCAGAGCCACCACCACCACCTCCACCGCCCCCGCCTCCACTCCCTCCAGCACCTCCTCAGCCAGCTTCTACTTCTACCATTCCTACTTCTGCCCCACCGATTACCTCTCCTACAATCGCACCAGCCCAGCCGTCTGTGCCACTCACCCAGCTCTCCATGCCAATGGAGCTCCCCATCTTTTCACCACTTATGATGCAAACCATGCCACTGCAAACATTACCTGCTCAGCTGCCACCCCAGCTGGGTCCCGTAGACCCGCTGCCTGCCGACTTGGCCCAGTTGTACCAGCATCAGCTCAACCCTAGCCTTCTCCAGCAGCAGCAGAACAAGAGACCACGGACACGGATCACCGACGACCAACTCAGAGTCCTTCGGCAGTATTTTGATATTAACAATTCCCCAAGTGAGGAACAGATCAAAGAGATGGCGGACAAATCTGGATTGCCTCAGAAAGTGATCAAGCACTGGTTCAGAAACACTCTTTTCAAAGAACGCCAGCGCAACAAGGATTCCCCATACAACTTCAGTAATCCTCCCATTACCAGTCTGGAAGAACTGAAGATAGACTCACGGCCTCCTTCTCCAGAACCTCAAAAGCAGGAGTACTGGGGAAGCAAGCGGTCCTCCCGGACACGCTTTACTGACTACCAACTCAGAGTCCTGCAGGACTTCTTTGATGCCAATGCTTATCCAAAGGATGATGAATTTGAGCAGCTTTCGAACTTGCTGAACCTCCCAACGCGTGTTATAGTGGTGTGGTTCCAGAATGCCCGTCAAAAAGCTAGGAAAAACTATGAGAATCAGGGAGAAGGCAAAGACGGGGAACGACGGGAGCTTACAAATGACAGGTATATTAGAACAAGCAACTTGAACTACCAATGCAAAAAGTGCAGTCTAGTCTTTCAGCGCATTTTTGATCTCATTAAACACCAGAAAAAGCTTTGTTACAAAGATGAGGATGAGGATGGACAGGATGATAGCCAGAATGAAGACTCTATGGATGCAATGGAGCTCTTGACTCCAACCAGTTCCTCCTGCAGCACACCAATGCCCTCACAAGCTTACAGCACACCTACGTCTTCAGCCAACGCAACCTCCTCAGCTTTTCTGCAGCTCACAGCAGAGGCAGATGATTCTTCCACCTATAGTTCTAAAGTAGAAGCTACAGATGAGAAACCAAAGCAGTCTGAACCTCCAAGTACACAGCAAAACCAAACCCAAGAGAAGCAAGTGCAACCAAAGCAAGAGTCTCAGCAGCAACAGGACCAAGGAGAACAAAAGTCAACTTCAGCACACCAAAAGATTTCACAGTTATCCTCCCCCTCCTCATTGCAACAGCCACCTCCTCCTCCTCAGCCCCCTCAGTGTTCCTTGTCACAGTCAAGCCCAAGTCCATCTCAGCTCTCACATCTCTCCCTTAAACCCATTCACACATCCACCCCTCAACAGCTGGCAAACCTACCTCCTCAGCTAATCCCATACCAGTGTGACCAGTGCAAGCTGGCATTTCCTTCCTTTGAGCATTGGCAGGAGCATCAGCAGCTTCATTTTCTGAGTGCACAGAACCAGTTTATCCACCCCCCATTCCTGGACAGAACGCTGGATATGCCGTTCATGCTTTTTGATCCCAGTAATCCTCTACTCGCGAGCCAGCTGCTATCTGGAACATTACCACAGATTCCAGCAAGCTCAGCCACTTCACCATCAACTCCAACATCAACAATGAACACACTGAAGAGAAAGCTGGAGGAAAAGGCCAGTGCAAGCCCTGGAGAAAATGACAGTGGGACTGGAGGAGAAGAACCACAACGGGATAAACGTCTAAGGACAACCATTACCCCAGAGCAGCTGGAAATTCTTTATCAGAAATACTTGCTCGACTCCAACCCAACACGGAAAATGTTGGATCACATTGCACATGAAGTGGGCTTGAAGAAACGCGTGGTGCAAGTTTGGTTTCAGAACACCCGTGCACGGGAAAGGAAGGGGCAGTTCAGAGCTGTAGGGCCTGCCCAAGCCCACAGACGGTGTCCCTTCTGCCGAGCTCTCTTTAAAGCAAAGACAGCTCTTGAAGCTCATATCCGATCCCGTCACTGGCATGAAGCCAAGAGAGCTGGATACAACTTGACATTGTCTGCTATGCTCTTAGATTGTGATGGGGGACTCCAAATGAAGGGAGACATCTTTGATGGAGCGAGCTTTTCCCACATGCCACCAACTAGCAGTGATGGACAGAGTGTTCCTCTCTCCCCAGTGAACAAGAGCATGGAACTGTCACCTCGAACTCTGCTGAGTCCATCCTCCATTAAGGTGGAAGGGATAGAAGACTTCGAGAGTCCCTCCATGTCCTCGGTCAATCTGAGCTTTGACCAAACAAAGCTGGACAATGATGACTGCTCTTCTGTCAACACTGCAATCACGGACACTACAACAGGAGATGAAGGAAATGCAGACAACGATAGTGCAACAGGGATTGTAACCGAAACCAAATCAGCATCGGGACCCAGTGAAGGTCTGACAAAAGCTGCCATGATAGCAATGTCTGAATATGAAGATCGGCTGTCTTCTGGCCTGGTCAGCCCAGCTCCCAGCTTTTACAGCAAAGAGTACGATAATGAAGGTACTGTGGACTATAGCGAAACATCCAGCCTTGCAGACCCCTGCTCACCCAGCCCTGGTGCAAGTGGTTCAGCCAGCAAGTCTGGAGAGAGCGGGGATCGGCCCGGACAGAAACGCTTTCGCACTCAGATGACTAATCTCCAGCTAAAAGTTCTTAAGTCATGCTTTAATGACTACAGGACACCTACCATGCTGGAGTGTGAGGTCCTGGGCAATGACATTGGACTGCCAAAGAGAGTTGTTCAGGTCTGGTTCCAGAATGCTAGGGCAAAGGAGAAGAAGTCCAAACTCAGCATGGCCAAGCATTTTGGTATAAACCAAACAAGTTACGAGGGACCCAAAACAGAGTGCACTTTGTGTGGCATCAAGTACAGCGCTCGACTGTCTGTACGTGACCATATCTTCTCTCAACAGCATATCTCCAAAGTTAAAGAAACCATTGGAAGCCAGTTGGATAAGGAAAAGGAGTATTTTGACCCAGCTACTGTACGTCAGTTGATGGCTCAGCAGGAGCTGGACCGGATCAAAAAAGCCAATGAGGTTCTTGGTCTGGCAGCTCAACAGCAGGGCATGTTTGATAACACCCCTCTGCAAGCTCTTAATCTTCCTGCTGCATACCCAGCACTACAGGGCATCCCTCCAGTCTTGCTCCCAGGCCTCAACAGCCCATCCTTACCAGGCTTCACCCCATCCAACACAGGTGGGTATGGCTATTATCACACTGCTCAGAGACGCAGCTTAACTTGATGCATCTTTAGCACAAGCGGATGTTCCCTTGGGAATGACTGATAATAGGATACCCAGCCCTTTAGTTGAACATGTTTACTTGACAGTGAATAAGCAATAGGTATTTTAGCTTTAATTCCTGAACTCGGGTTTTCTAGCAAAGTCTGAAATAGAGCAGTATCTAGACATGCTGCGTATCTCAGTTTCATTAGCACAGACTAAAAATTCTGAAGCACTTCCAAGGAAATGGAAAATAGAGGATTTATCAAATGGGACAGGAATAGGACTAATGTGCTGAATGCATTGTTCATTATACCTTTCCTTTTGTTACTAAATTCAGTTTACGTAGTGCTATCCCAAGTTTTCAATAATTCTGAACTGTTTCTAGGGAAAAGGGTGATATGCATGGTAGCACTGGTGACAGAAACCTGAAGCATCTTTAGGTAATGTCCTGTGGTGACCTCCAGGACAAATCCTGATGCAGCTGTGCGTTGGATTTTGAGCATTGGCTGGGCACAACCTGAAAGTACCTTCTCAACAAACAACAGTGTAGTCATGGGACAAATCTACTTTGTATTTGAATAAGGTTTTTCTTAACAATACTACATAAAAATGAAATTTGGTATAGTCCGTTGGGTGGCCTAATCCCAGATATTGGACTTTGTTTATTGAGGATGCTCCTTTCCCTTGCACCTGGTGGACAGATGGAAGGTGCTTTCTGGATGTGCAGAAACACTGGCGGTGGACAATACTGCTCAGTAGACTAGCAGTGACCTAGAAACTTGATCCAAGGGCCTTATTTCACCCCTTCTGCATCCGTGGCATCCCAGAGACGTCCCTGTGTCTGAATTGCCACTCGTGACAGAGTAATTTATGTTCTCTAGGAGACTTGCTTTCACTTGGCAGACTTCTCTGTTTACTTCTGATGATCCTTCTTCAAGTTGACTTTCACCAGGGCTGTTCTACGTTTACAGAGATATCCCAAGAACTGATTCCAGTGTCTTGTCTCAGCAACAGGCTGAGACTGTCTCGGGCTGGAAAGCCCATGACACCCTAACACCTGGTATGGTTACACCATATGCCTTGTATGCACCATATGTGCACCTTTGTTTTCTACACTGTGGCAATACAGGTCTGCCACTAATAGACAATAACTTTCTCTTGTTGTACTGAACTAATTGGCTAATAATGAGTTCTAATCCGTGGTGTGAAGCCTAAATAGGATCTGAGCATCTTCCTGGCTTCTTAGTCGGAAACTGGAGTGCTGTCAGTCTCCAAAAAGACTTTCTGATGTTTTTATTCAGCAGGCTGACTCTGAAGTTCCTTTTTCAACAGCCTGAAAAACTTAAGCGCACATGCTGCCAGATAACGTGGTTGTGTCATGTTAATAAAATTGCCGTCTTCGTTCGTCATCCAGGAGGTAAATCTTTGGATAAGCAAGTCAGTCTTAGGCAAAAGGATAGTAGCTGGTATGAGCAGCTATGTGGAATTCAAACAGCTCATCCAACATTCGGAAGGGGGACTGCATGCAGAGCTGCTTGCTGTAAATCACATCACTAGCACCTGAAGTTTGTGTGTGGTTGCAGTGACATTGAGTATAACACCCTAAAGAGTGTACTAGAGACCCATGACTCAAAACAAGCATCTTTCTCTCCCCTTGGAAGCTGCTGTGTTCACCTTTTTCTCCATTAGTGCTTGTCTCTGAAATACCATCTGTTGACAAATGCAAAAGTTAAATCTCACTGTGTTTGTTGAGTTCTGGCCATTCCAAAGATCATCCACTCTCTTGGAGTCAAGATCCTTTTTTCTGTGAGAGCAGCAGAGGGGGATTACCTTGTAACATGGTTGCTGATGTCCATGTCAGAATGTCCTATCAGAGAGCAGAAAAGATCAGAGTAAGTTTTTTGGAATCTGGAAAAGCTTTCTGCTGGGCGTTAGGGCCTCTGCAAGGCTTTTCAGCAGTTACAGAACTCTTCCAATGACCCCCAAAGCAAAAGTAAAATCGTTCTTGACCATAGTTGTAATAGGTCATTGTAATTAAACCATTTTTAAAAATAGTTGGTATTACAAATTCTTCTGTTCGGGGCTCCTGCCCATTCCTGCTCCTTGAATCTAGTCCTAGCTACCTGCCTGAAGGGCATCTTTGCATGCCAGGACTTTGTCATGCAATACTTCTGTTCTTACCAAAGATCTTGTTTCAGAGGCCAGAACTAGGCCAGGAGGATCTCTTTGGCAAATTATATTGTCAGCCTATCGCAGGTAGCTCTGTGCTGTTTACTCAGTACCCCAAATTTATAACAAGATCTAAAATCACTTTTTTGCACTTCAATCTATATTGTTGCTTCTGTTTTTCTCCAAAGACCAGTATGTGTCCTGGGGAGATGGGGCTATGTACTATGAATGTTAAAAGCAATCAGTGACTGCCTAGACAGGGCTAAGCTATTTAGAAAGTCAAACAGACTATTTGTGGCCTTTAGATAAAGCTCCAAAGGTCAGGCCATCTCAGCTCAAAGCCTGTCGAAGCAGATAAGGCTGTGCATCCAGGAATGTTATGAATTAGCCGCTGCTCCTGCGCTTGAACCTCTCAGGGACTGTTCAACTAGGGAACATCAGTTTCAATGGCATCTATCCGTAATATGCCCTTATCTGAAATCTATAAGGCTGCTGTGTGGAGGCTCGCTTCATACTCTTCATACCTTCACAAATCACTATTGTCTCAATACTGCATCAGGAGCAGGTTTCAGAAGGGCTTTGCATCAGCCATCGCTGAATTCTCCCGGCTCTTGGCTGCCCTCCTCCCAGCCCTCCCGTGGGGCTCCTTTGCCAGGCTGGCCTCTGCAGAGCCACAGCGGCTTTGTCTCCTGCCCTTCGCTCGGGAGGCCAGCGCCGGGTGCAGGTTCCCGGCGTCAGTGGATAAATGCAGCGCTGTAGACAAATGAGCTGTTTATACCAGGGTGTAGTGCAGCCAGGCTTCAGAGAGTGCTTTGCTCCCCTTAGCTGCCAGCTGCTACTCAGAGCACGATGCTGCAAGAAAGCGGTGCTTGTGCTGTATGTTGAGAAGCGTGGATTCCTTTTGGGCTACACCAGCTTTACAGGGCATGGTTAAGTGACAGGCTCTTGCGATGCAGCTGTGCAGGCAGCAGTCTGGGGCTTGGTGTCCAGAAGCCTGAGGAGCACGTGTGTCTTTGCACAGATTTTACATCTTGTGCTCCCGCCGCCAGCCTCTGCCCCCAGTCCTGCCATCTGCTTTGGCCAAGGCCCTGGATATCAGGCTGCCTTCTAGCGGCAGGGATGAGATGCTTGAGGATGCCTACACTTGTTCCTCAGGATCAGTTATGACCATTTAGGACCTCACTGGGATAAATGAGGCAGCCGCAGCTCAGACAGAGCTGTTGGCCCCAGTCCCTAGCTGTGTTTGAGTCCCTTTTACGCTGCCTTCACAAGGCAGAGGAGCCCTGTGCATAGCCATTTCCCTTCTGGCATGCTTCCCCTTGGAAAAGACTTTAAGCCACCACTGTGCCCTGAATCATCCCCAAAAGGGGCGGTTTCTCCTCTCTTCTCCTCACCTCTCCTCCCCTTTCCTCTCCTCTCTTCTCCTCACCTCCCCTCCCCTCTCCTCTCCTCTCTTCTCCTTGCCTCTCCTCTCCTCTCCTCTCCTCTCCTCCCCTCCCTCACCATGCCTAAAAATTTTACCACTGCAGCCAGTGACAGGTAAGCAACTGCTCAAATGAAAGCAGCTAGTAGAGCAGGTGAAAGGCAAGATGCAGATAGGATTGCTGTACACCGAATCAAATAAATTGGAAGGAAAAGAACGGAGGAGAAGGGATAGCAAAGCAGGCCAACATCCAGATGCTCGGCAGTGCAGGGCAGTTGAGAGGCTCTCAGCCTTTGATGCTGACTAGGCCTACTGCATGGCTTCACGTAGCATTTGCATGCTCTCGTATACAAGCATAAGTGGGCTGATGACACCATAAGGACCAAATCCAAGAAAAGAAACATAAAGCAGCTCTGACATAAATTTTCCAAAAGATAAAAAGCTTTTCTCTAAGGAGTACCTTTTTTTCCCCCCTTCAGGTATCAGAAAGACAGGT
>VYZV01020054.1:3174-22458 GCA_013401275.1 Pandion haliaetus | reverse complement strand
TGAGCCAGCAGTGTGCCCAGGTGGCCAAGAAGGCCAGCGGCATCCTGGCCTGTCTCAGAAACAGTGTGAGCAGCAGGAGCAGGGAAGTGATCATCCCCCTGTATTCAGCACTGGTGAGGCCGCACCTTGAGTACTGTGTTCAGTTTTGGGTCCCTTGCCACAGGAAAGACATTGAGGTGCTGGAGTGTGTCCAGAGAAGGGCAGCGAAGCTGGTGAGGGGCCTGGAGCACAAGTCTTGTGAGGAGTGGCTGAGGGAACTGGGGTTGTTTAGCCTAGAGAAAAGGAGGCTGAGGGAAGACCTTATCGCTCTCTACAACTACCTGAAAGGAGGTTGTAGTGAGGTGGGTGTTGGTCTCTTCTGTCAGGTGGCTTGTGATAGGACAAGCGGAAATGGCCTCAAGTTGTGGCAGAGGAGGTTTGGATTGGATATTAGGAGAAATGTCTTTACTGAAAGGGTTGTCAGGCATTGGAACAGGCTGCCCAGGGAAGGGTTGAGTCACCATGTCTGGAGGTATTCAAGAAGCATGTAGACAAGGCACTTCAGGACATGGTTTAGTGGCTGTGGTTGATGGTTGGACTTGATGATCTTAAAGGTCTTTTCCAACCTAAATAATTCTATGATTCTATGATGGGAGTTCAGAATCCTCAGAGCAGAGAAAAAGGTGAAAAGCAGTATCCTAACTTCAGGGTTCTGGTAAGCCGACTTTGGCCTGTTCAGGGATCAGCTTGTAAGAATCCCATGGGATACATACAGTCCTGGAGAGAAGAAGGGTCCAGGAGAGATGCTTCATTGACTTTCAAGGATCACCTCCTCCAAGCTCAAGAATAGTCCATCCCGACAATCAAAGGCAGCAGCACGCCCGCATAGATGAACAAGGAGCTTCTCACTGAACTCAAATATAAAAAGGAAGCATACAAGAAGTGGAAGCAGGGATAGATGACCTGGGAGGAATGTAGAGAGACTGTGTGGTCATGTAAGGAGTGGTTATGAAAGCCAAACCTGCAGCTGAATCTGATGGAGCATGAACGGCAACAAGAAAGGATTCTACAGGTACATCAGCAGCAAAGGGATACTGGTGAATGGGACAAAGAATCTGATGTAGGACATGGAAAAGGTCTTCTCCGCCTTTAATGGTCTTTAATGCTTTTGCAATCCCAGGTGCTGAATACCAGTGGGAAAATCAGGAGCAAGGAAGACTTTCCCTCAGTGGAGGAGGACCAGGTTATGGAACACTTAAACAAACCGGACATACACAAGTGCATGGGACTTCATGGGATGTATTCACAATTGCTGAGGGAGCCGGCTGATGTTATTGCAAGGCCTTTCTATAATTTTTGAAATGTCATGGCAATTGGGAGAGGCTCTTGCAGACTAAAGGAAAGCCTGTCTTCAAGAAGAGCAAGAAACTTGGATCCTTGGCAAGATCCTTGGAAAGAAGATACAGCAAATTCACTTGGAATCCTTTTCCAAATATATGATGGACAAGGGGGTGAATGGGAATACTCAGCATTGATTTATGAAGGGGAAATTTTGCCTGACCAACCTCATGTTCTTCCATAATGAGGTCATGGGCTTGGTGGATGGGGGGTTAGGAGTGGATGTTGCTTGTCTTGACTATAGCAAGGCTTTTGACATGTCTCCCATCATATCCTCATACACAAATTGATGAAGTGTGGACTAGCTGAATGGAGAGGTGGATTGAAAACTGGCTGAATGGCCCGACTCAAAGAATTGTGATCAGTGGCATGAAGTCCAGTTTGAGACTGGTCATTAGTGGTGTACCGAGGGAATCAATGAGTCCAGTACTGTTTGCCATCTTCAGTAATGACCTGGATGATGGGACAGAGAAGACCCTGAGCAAGTTTCCAGGTGATACAAAACTGTGAGGAGTGGCTGATAACACTAGGTGACTGTGCTGCCTTTCAGAGGAACCTGCATTGGCTGGAGAAACAGGCTGATGTGAAGTTTAAGACAGGGAAATGCAAAGTCCTGCAGGTGAGGAGGAATAACTCCAGGTACCAATAGAGGCTGGATGCTGACTGGCTGGAAAGCAACTTTACAGAAAAGGACCTGGGGGTCCTGGTGGACACCAAGTTGAACATGAGCCAGCAATGCAGCTTTGCAGCTAAGGCAGCCAACAACCTTCTGAGCTGCTTTAGGCAGAGCATTGCCAGCAAGTTGAGGGAGGTGATCTTTCCCCTCCGCTCAGTGCTGTATAGTGAGGCAGCATCTGTAGTGCTGTGTCCAGTTCTTGGTTGCCCATTACAAGAGAGGTATGGACATTCTGGAGTAAGTCTCACAAAGGGCCACAAAGATTAAGGAACTGGAGTGTCTGATGTATGAGGAGAGGATGAGAGAGCTGTGACTGTTCAGCCTGAAGAAGAGAAGGCTCGGGTGTCTTACCAATGTGGATAAATTCCTGACTGGCAGAGAGCAATGAAGACTGAGCCAGACTGTTCTCAGCAGTGCCCACTGAAAGAGGCAATGGGCACAAATTGGAATACAGGAAATTCTGTTGAAAGAGGATAATTTTTTGGTTGGTTGGTTGGTTTTTTACTATGAGGGTAGTCAAACACTGGATGGAACAGGTCACAGGTAGGTGGTGGAGTCTCCATCATTGGAAATAGTCAAAACCTGACTGCACATGAGATTGAGCAACCCGCTGTAGTTGATCCTGATTGGAGCAGGGGATTGGACTAGATGATCTCCAGAAGCCCCTTCCAACCTTAACACTTCTGTGTTTCTGCCCTAGTTTTTTCCTGCAACTTTGGGGCTTTTTTTACTAAGTTTACAGACTTAAACAAACAAACAAACAAAAAACACTTGTGAGACCAGAAAAATGAATATTAGCATTTCCATGAGTCTAATAATCAGATTTCAGAAAAAAAAATCCACATTGCATTTACAAATTTATCATTCTCAAAAAGTAGCACAATCAGGAAAACAAGCAATGAAGTAGGCTACTAACATGGATTTTCTGCATATATTAAAGTAGATTATTCAGTATGTTTAGTGGCTTTTTGTTGGGTTTTTTTTCCTTGTTTTTTTCATAACTTTGCTTGGAACATGTCCATAGAAATCTATTCTGTATCTCAACTATAACATTTTAAAAGGTTGCTGTATAGTCTGGTCTAGTTTTCATTTTTATGTTCAATTTTCACCTTTTCTTTCACACAATTACTAAAGCTGCTGTTTTGTGTGATTGTTTCTTCATTCTTTTTTAGCAAACATTTTGATTGTTCTAACCTGAAGTATTTAGTATTTAAGTAGACCCTTGGTGCCTCCCTGTTCTGAGATTGTCTTGAAAATAGACAAATTTAAAATGATACAACTTGGATTTTTGTACATACAATTTTAATTTCTAAATTATGATGTTGCCTATGTTTTTAATTTGATGATGTACCCTTTACTTATTTAGGAACTTGAAGTAATTGTTAATGAGTTATGAAAACCAGCATAGTTTGTGGAGTCTTGATGTTAGTTGACAAAGTGGTTCAGATGGATTTCATGTAAAAAACTTTGCAGAATCCTGAAAGATGTCCTGCATGAATTTTTATAGTTATGGTAATAACTATGCTATGAATGTTACAACTTGAAAAGCTGTCAACATTTGTGACAAAATTTAAACTAATTATTTTTGCAATGAGAGTCTGACTTGACTGAGAATTTTCAATTGACTTCAACTTCACTCGGACTAAAATTAAATCCCTAGGATTTTTTGGAGCATTTGCATTAGAATGCTGTTCCTCTTTTATGAGAGGAAAACAATAGTTTAGTTTCAGGTACAAGGAAAGGAGATAGATTATTTAAGATTACTGCCAGGATTTTTAATGGCCCATTAACATCACTGCGAATCATTTGAATATAGAAAACGTGTATCCCTGTAGCACAGAAATCAAAGCACAGTAACAAAGGCTAAAGTAAGCCTTTGACATTTATGAAATGAAGAAAACCCAAGCAGGAACAGGGGAGGTGCCCTGTACTGCCCCTTCTAATGAAAAAAATCCTTATATGCAAACCATAAAACCCTTACATGCGATGCCTTATGTGCAAAGGCATTGCAAGAAATCCACGGTAAGTTTTCAGTTATAGGAATTGTTAGGTCTGAAACCAGCAAGTCAAAATGGAGATAGATGTTTACAGGAAGGCTGAAACAATAGTATTCTGTTTTACCTCTTCACATTTGTATAGAAAAGTATATTGGTTTTCTACTGTGCACAATAGGGGTAATAGAAATTATGACACTATATAAAAGGGATATAAAACACACATATGTAAATAGTATAGCTGTTGCAGAGGTAAAAGGCCTTAAATAACTGATGATCAGCTGTAACAGTAATCCTTATGGTAGCTCGTCCATCTGCATGGTGGCAGGGGTCAAGAAGGAAGTAGTAGAAAGCAGTGGCACAGTTTACACTAATGGCCATCCCAGGAAGATTTCTGACAGTTGGAGCAGCAGGGGTAAACCTCAGGCAGGATCCTCTTTACCACCAGATGTGTTTTATGGGCTTGTTATTTAGCTGTGCTTTCAATTGTTTTGAATAGCACTTTTGCCAAGTACAGCTTTTGTAAATTCTGTTTCCAGTTTTCATACAGATTTTTAATATCAACTCAGAGCAGAGTTAATGTCAAATTCTTTAATGGACTAGTAACCTATGGTGATAGTTCCTGCAAAAGGTAGATGTGTTTGTCTATGGGCAGCTACTCTTTCTCTTAAGCATGTGATTTTTAAAAATTGCTTTTTTTCATTTTTCTTCAATGTTCCTTTTCTTTTGTTTTTATCTTTTCTCCTCTATTACTGTTAATTCCTGTTCCTATTTTTCTGTTCTTAAGTCCTCTCTTCCTCTTCTTTAACAATGCTGTGTTATGCCTGGAATTATTCCCATGTCTCTCCACATCCATACCTCTACTCTCCTGCTTTCCTTAACAAAGTGCAAGCAATCTTGTCTCTTGCCCTGCAAATCTGACTTTTATACTTGCATTAAAATGTGAAACTGTTGATAGGGTGTTTTTCAACACAGGCCTTTCATAAAGGTGCTCCTAATACTCACAACACAGGATTTTGTATTCACGCTGTCCCATCAACAAAATACTTGTGCGTACATGGACGTTATGTCCTTTGGCATTTCCACTGTGCAATATCATTAGGATAATCTGGTAGTAGTTCTGCTACGGTACTGGTATGAGTTAATGATGCTGCTGATGTTGTCAGGAAAGGAATAGTTAAACTATCTGCCTTCTCTCCACCTACTGTAGTGTTTTGTCTGTTTCTGACTGGTTTAGTTCTTTGCTTCCATGTTCTGAACTTAAAATAAATACCTTCAGTCCCTTCCTTTTCTCTAGCGGACTGTTGTGGCACCAAAGCACCACGAGGCCGCTCGCTCACTCCTCTCCCCCGGTGAGATGGGAAGGAGAAAATGTAACAAAACACTTGTGGGTCGAGACAAGGACAGGGAGAGATCCCTCACCACTTATGGTCAGGGGCAAAAAACCAGATTCGACTCGGGGAAAAAAATCAATTTAATTTGTTACCAATCAAATCAAAACAAGGATAATGAGAAGTAAAGCAAAATCTTAAAGCACCTTCCCCCTACCCCTCCCTCCTTCTTGGCTCAACTCCACTCCCAATTTTGTCTACGTCCTCCCCGCCCAGCGGCGCACAGGGATGGGGAATGCGGGTTGGGGTCAGCTCCCCACACATTGTCTCTGCTGCTCCTTCCTCCTCAGGGGGAGGACTCCTCACTCATCCCCTGCTCCACCGTGGGGTCCCTCCCACAGGAGACAGTTCTCCACGAACTTCTCTGGCGCAGGTCCTTTCCACGGGCTGCAGTTCTTCAGTCGCAGACTGTTCCAGTGGGGGCTTTCCCATGGAGTCACAGCCATCTTGGGGAGCATCCCCCTGCTCCGGTGTGGGCTCCTCCCTGGGCTGCAGGTGGGCATTTGCTCCCCTGCTTCCCTCCCTGGGCTGTAGGGGGACAGTCTCACCACGGGCTGCAGGGCCATCAGCCTCCTCAGGCGCCCCTCCTCCCCCTTCTTCACTGACCTCGGTATCTGCAGAGGGGCTCCTCTCACATTCCAATCCCCCCACTCAGTGCAGGTTCCCCTTCTTAAATCTGTTCTCCCAGAGGCGCTACCACCATCACTGACTGGGTCGGCCTGGGCCAGAGGCAGGTCCGACTTGGAGCCGGGGCAGCTTCCAGCAGCTTCTCACAGGAGCCACCCTTGCAGCCCCTCCACCGCTACCAAAACCCCGCCACACAAACCTAATACATTGCCATTTCTCAATGAATTTGTTCCCCTGTTCCTCACACTGTTCTGGTGAATGCTTTTTTCTGACAGCAAGGTTAACTTAAGATTTCCTAAGATCCTTGAGTTAAAAATTCTGGTGCCACTTGGCTGGCTGACATCTGTTTAATGCTCCTCCCTGCTAAGCACTGATTCCTGCTTTACTTTGTGCAGGAGCTCTCTTTTCCTAACTTGCTGCTATTTCAACATGTGTTTAGTAAAGCTGATATCCCTCTCCCTATCTTGTCTGCTTTGTTCGTGCTATATTGCAGGCCCAGCAGTGACTACCCAGTCCTTTCACGTGGCACACTGGCTTATGCATCCAATCAGAGGTAATTCAGCCATCTTTGCATCTGTCTGCAGTAGATGATACAGGTCATCTTTACCCCCAGCTTGTAGAAGTGAGGGTTTTCCATGTGGTGTGAACCCAGAATTGTGCCAGTCCAATGCCCAGTGACTAAAAGTAGCGAGGGACAGATGACACTGGAGGGACAGTTATTGATAAAAAGCAAATTCTGCTGCATGTTTACCACTCTGAAACATATCTTATTTGTCAAAATTTTGTCAAAATCCTTGAAATGTCCAACTCTTCTGTCAAGCAGCTTACCTTAAAATGCTTTTGTACTCAGCCTTAGTTGTTTATTGTTTGATGTTTCCTACCAGTTTTATTTTTGTCCTCTTGTACTTATATCCTGATGTGTAAATGTACCTCCATAGGCATAAACCAAACGGTTACAGTGCCGGTGTACCACAGTCAGTTGCCTGCACTGGCTGTCAATCAGCAAATTCTTGAAGTTGAGAAAGACACTAAGTAAGTTTTATATGCAACTGCCAAAATCAGACTTAACACGAGTTCCAGAATACTATTTTTAGCACTAATCTTCTTGCTTGTCTTGATGCTAATGAGACTGTGTATGCTTTAAAAGGAAGAGTTTCTTTGAATTCTGGACAAACATTTATTCAACCTAGACCATTTACTGTTTTTAAAATGAGAGTAGAACATATATCTCAACTTGCCACCCCAATTACATGTTTTTATTGCCTTTGCAGAGTGGTTTAGAATAAATATTCTTCATCTTAAGAAATCTTCATCTGAAGAAGTCTAATTCAGAAAAATCACTTAATTTTCAATACTTATATTACCTGCATTTTTTCCTTAGTTACTGGGTATTCTAGAAAACCTTTAGTTGTTCCCACATTTCCTGTTTCTTTTTGATATTTTCTTTATAAGCCTCCAGTTTCTGAAGGATATCTGTTTAACATCTTGAATCTGGTTATTTTTTCATTTTTTAGTTTTTGTCCCCAGCAGTAAGCTTTAGTACTTTTTTCCTAGTTGGAGTTGATCTTTATTTTCTATCTCTGATATTTGCAGGTATTTTTCCAGTTTCTGCATTTTGTGAACATCTGTCTAATTATTTATAGTTTATTCTCAATACTACTTTTTAGTTCGGGCTTGATTGTAAAAGAATATGGGAGCGACTTATATTAAAACACTGTTAAATATAGTAGTTCCTTGTTTAAAGACTTTTGTTTGCAGAAGATTCAGTTGCGACTATCCCATCTTTGTGTGCTTACCATTGATACAATGATTTAATAAATTCAGTAAGTACTGTGGAGCAGTCCCAGTAAGCTCAGAAACTAATTGCTTGAAATTTTGCATATCCATTTGAAAAAGTCCATTTTTTGTAAAGTTTATAACATACCGATCAACTATATACAAATTGAGTATGTACATACAACTTTTGGATTTTTTTCTATTCACATTATTTCTAAGAAACCTCCCTTAAGAACAGAATGAAACTGTAGGTGTTTGTTGATAATGTACTCTTGTTAGAGGATATCTTGTTTCTGAAATTTAGGTGTAAACAGACTGTTTCATCTTTTTTTCACAGCGTGACATGCAATCAGTTTATAAACGAGACTCTTCACCTTTTGATAATGGCTGTCTAGCTGCTGCTCTGATTTTTGCTGTTGAATATGAGATTGCCATCTTAGAAACTTACTATCATCCTGCCTGGCTCCTGCCTTACTTGGCCATTCTCTGCCAATTCCACTACTTTTTGTAGAGACTCATTCATTTAATCCAGTATTATTTTTCATGTTGTTATGTAGCTTATGCTTTTCTCCTCTATAATGCCTCTAAATTCAGTTTTTTATTAATTTCAGTAATTAAAATGGTTGTTTTCCTGTTGATATGTTATCCCCCATATTCAATGTTTCAGCCAGTTTGATGTACTTTAGGAATGGTCTGTCCATTAAATACAGAAAGTATTAAAAACTTACTGATCATCATGATTACATTTGAGAATTGTAGCCAAGACTGGAAGAAGAAGGTTTATCAGAGGTTAAACTTAAACATGGCATTAAGTCTTTGGATAAAGCATGAAATTGGACTGTCCCGTTTCTTTCCAATCTAGCAGCCAAATGCATGACTGAAGGGATTTTAATTTCTAACCTCTGGGTTTATTTGAGCAACTGGCCTGTAAAAACAATAACTACACATGTAAGTAAAAGTTGTGATGTTTGTGATTTTTTTTCTTTTTTTTCTTTTTTTTTTCTTTTCTGGATTTACTTTAATGCTTAGGAACTCTATTTTAAATCCTATTGTATTCCTGTGATTAATCTTTGTTTAATCTTGCTATGTCCAGTAGCAGTAGAAACCAATACAGTATGAGAAATTCTTACTATATTGGTGATATGGATTTCTTTGCCATTGCAGATTTCACATTAAGGTGATGAAACCGTAGAATTTAATTTTGCCACTTTAAATTTAGAAAGAAGCTAGAAAAACTTACACTCACCTTATTCAGAAATTAAGCAGTTAGATATGGCTTTGCTTAGTTGGTTTTGACAGAACAACACAGCACAGTTTAATAGAATAGAAAAAAAAAACAAAACCCGATTTTATGCAAAAGCGTGAAAAAGTATGAATGTGGTGAAGCTGTATAAGTGTAAAGGGGAACGATAGCAAGAGTAGGATGAATCAAAATCTGCTATTCCATTACAAAAAATATGATGCCTTTATATTGGCCATACTTGGTTATTCTAGATTAAGAAAATGGGTGGGTCTCTTTTGATTATACTCCCAGTTCTTCATTTACCTTTTGATGTATCAACAGGAACATTTATTAATTGGCTGAAGTCCTACCAGGGTAAACTGCATGGTACCAGTAATAGAAATGTTGACATTAATTTTCTGAGAATCTCTTAGCTGTTTCTGAAGTAGTCTCCAAAGAGAATGTTCTCGTGGTCTTTTTCGCCTCTTGCTAAGTGATTTAGTTTGAAGCGTGAAATTTATGCTTTCTTGTTTAACTGGTATGAACCTACTGTAAGCATAGGAACATCTTTATATTCTTGGGCTATTTAATTCTGTGCTACTGTCCAGTTGCCTGAAAAATGAGGTGTAGTAATAAGCAAGCAATTTACTTGAAGTTATTATCTAAATCAAAGTAAAACTAGGCAGTTCTTTTAGTAGTTTTTACCTTGGCTGTTTTCTGGGATGGAGTCTGTATTCTAATATATTCAACTCTGTGGCACTATTATTTAGCATTTATTAGAATTTCTAAGCAGGCAATTTTTATTCAACGTGACATTCTGAAAGTTCGTTTTCCAAATATGCGTTACAAGATTCAAATATTTGTGTCTGATGTTTTGAGAGGTGCATAAGGATGACAATAATCAATCATATCTAATTAGCTCATGACATACTGTGCTTGCAGTAATTAAACAAGACGTTACAGTTTACTTTCTAATGATTAAGATCACACAGATTGAGAGCCAGCTGTTAATCACTTTTCTTGCAAGGCTAATGTCATTAACAGAAAATCCCAACAATCTGCCCCTAAAGCTATTTTTAAAAGAGCTTTTGGTGGACAGGCTGTGATGTAAGCAACAAAACAGATTTTTAAATTTTGCATTTTGAGAGTGTCTTTTCAAACTTCTATGAACCTTGAGTTAATAGTCTTTCTTGTAGAATTCTATATGCCACTTAAGTATTTAGGAAAAAACTCTGTTCTGAATTGCTAGAAAGTGATATTGTCATGCTGCAGTTAAAATCTTCTAAAAACTTGTAATGCTAATATACCTTTTACAACTGTATGTAGTGAAATGTCAATGCATACTACTGTCATTAATAAATGCAGACATTTAAAAAGAAGAATAAGCTTTGTGAAAACAGCAAATTCCAAGGTGTATATTCCAGATATAATCTGTGCTTTTGGGAAAAATGCACTCAAATATTTCTTAAATATCTGTTCTTGACTATCTTTGTTTCTGATGTTGATTCTTACCATATATTTCATTGAAAACTTACAATATATTAAAATTCTATGTCTTTAGTCTTAATTGACCAACCCTGGAATCACTGATATCAATCAGATGTATTCCACTGGCTTTGTTGTGAATGTGAATCACCTCTTTAAAATGGGTTATCAGGAATTTGTGATCTTCTTGACTAATTGACAACAGTGATTGTGTATACTAAGAAACCATGAAATAGGGTTACATCTCTAATAGAAATGCACAATCTAATGGTATTCTTGAAATGCTCAAGAGAATTTTAAAAATAGTAGGACAAGGATAAGTACTCTTAATGGCTGCTTACTCATTGAGGCTACAAAGCAGTTGGGTTTTTTTGCTTATTTTTTGGTGAGTTTGGCTTGAGGGTTTGCTTTTTTTGAATAGGAGCTGAAGATGCATATGTTTTTTATTGAAAACATCTTAAAAGTTAGGCAGCTATTAAGTCAATTTGGTTGTATATTATTCTAGATTAAAAGGGGTGTTTTGTTGATTTTTCAATATTGAAAATAATCCACTGTTAAAAATTAACATTGGCAGTTGCCTTCCAACTGGAATGAAATTCAGCCTTTGGTTTTTGCTTTTATTTGAAATATTACCCTTCAAAAACAGATGGAAGCTGAAGGGCTGGACCACTGGGGCAGCCACAAGTTTCAGCAACTGCAACGTTGCAGCGAGATGTTGGTGCTGTGGTCCCCACTGCAGTTGTTCTCCTTGTTGGAAGGGAGGCGGAAGCAGCTGGTGGTGGCTACATGTCTGTGTGCATGTGGAGGGTGTGAAATGGGGGTTGTGGCCCCTGCCCACAACTGTAGGTGTGTCCATTGTAGTCCTGGCCCTTTGGCTCTGAGGTGGGGCAAGCACGACTGCTGGGCCTAATGGATGTAATGGCATTGCTGCATCCTTCTGTACATGGAGATTGGATGGTCGTGATACTGGTAATGGTGGGCAGTAGTACTTTAGAGCAGAAGGGTGTCTGATCCAAAGCACTGATCTCACCCAAATCATTTCTATATCATCTTCTGACATTTTTACCTGTAGTGAATGTAGTGACTATAAGCAGTGATAACGATTCTTTTCCCGATCTTAATTTTAGTTCTTTACGCATTCATGTGTCAAAACAAACAAAAAAAAGTCAGTTTTGTTATTAACAGTATTATTGGGTTTATTATTAATTTGACATAGGGAAATAAATATACCTGTTTTCTAGCCTATTGCTATAGCCTTAGTCTAGATGGCTGGGTGGACGACTGCTCAGATGCTCAGGCTGAGGGTAGTGGTTAATGGGTTGTCCTCTACCTGGATTCCTGTGGCAAGTGGTGTTCTTCAGGGGTCTGTCCTGTGGCCCATCCTCTTTAATGTCTTTGTCAGTGACCTGGAGGAGGTCATGGAGACCTTGATTATCGAGTTTCCTGATGACACCAAATTGGAGGGTGCAGTCAGTACACCATGGACAGAGACCTAGGAAGAGACTGTCAGGAAATTCAAGAAATTTATGAACTAAACTCATGAAATTCAACAAAGTCAAATGCCATGTCCTGCACCTGGGAAGGAAGAGCCCCTGGCAATGATACAGGCAGGACCCTGATTATCTGGGGAGCAGCTCTGCTGAATAGGCTGTGGGGGGCCTGGTGGGCAGTGAGTTGTACTTGAGCCAGCAGTGAGCCCTGGCAGCAGAGAAGTCAACAGCATCCTGGGCTATATCAGGAGAAGCACAACTAGGAGATCAAGGGAAGGGATTATCCCCTTCTACTCCACACTCATGAGACTGCATCTAGAATTCTGCATGCAGTTTTGCTTCCCCCAATACAAAAGAGACATTGATAACCTGGAGTAAGTTCATTGAGGAGACACCAAGCTGATTTAGGCTGGGAGGACTTGACCTGTGAGGGAGTTGGGCTTGTTCAGCATGGAGAAGGCTTCAGCAGGACTTAAAGGCAGCCTTTGCATGTCAGCAAGGAGGGTGTCAAGAAGATGGAGCCAGGCTCTTCACAATGGTGCATGGGTAGGCAGGAGACAACAAGCAGAACTTCAAATCGGGTACAAGGAAAAGCTTTTCCTCATGAGGACAGTCAAGCAGTGGAGCTGGTTGCCCAGCAAGGCTGAGCAGCCTCCATCCTTAGAGGCTTTCAGCCTGGGCTGATTGCATAGTTGCCTTGCTTTGAGGTTGGCCTTCAAACCTCTGAAGGTCCCTGCCTATTTTTGATGGTAAAATGATGTTTTCTCTCCTGCTCTACAGGAGTCTTGAACTACTCTTAGATATTAGTCAAATCCATACCATTTTGTTCTCCATAGTGTGGGAGACCTCGGCTGGTCTGAGGGATCAGAATGCAAGTTTGACATTGACCTTGAGCAGATATCCACGTAGCCTTGAAGAGACTGGAGAGTCCTGAGAAAAGCTGAGCAAAGAAGTCCGAGGAACTGTTAGACTACTGAACACAGTGATAAGCATTCTAAGGGTTGGCAAACATCCTGGCTTTGACCAGAGCATGAACAGTGCGTCATCAGCAATTGTATTGGCTGGCTGGCGTGTGATGTGAGAGTGGATTGGACAAAAGTAGAATGGTAGAGTATATAAAAAGGCACTGCTTGAAAAATAAAGTGATGCTTGCTGCAACTGGATATTTAGTGTTGTGTCCATCTCTACAGCGACACCATAGGATCTTTACAGATGGTTTTTCTAACTTGTTCATAGAACCCCTCACCCTCCTAGTACTGGGGAACCATAACCTATCCAAATAGGCTAAGGGATTCATTATTATTATAGTCAGAATTTCCAAAGGAAAGACTATTAAGGTTAAGGATTTTTTTCTCAGCAGCTGTGAAACAGTGTCAGTAGGTGTAAAAGCCATAGTATGCTAAAGCTGAGAAGGACAACTCCATGGTTATTTACAGGAAAAACACACTCTGTAAAGGAGCTCCATATAACAAATTTCAGAAAGTTATAACTAATCTCTGTCTTGTATCTGCTTTTAGTTTTACTGAATGGTTCTTCGTGTGCTTACAGTGCTAATGGAATCATTAATTTTCTGAGTTCCACAGCTGTGTTATCACTCTCACTACATATCTGCTGTCCTTATCCATTTGTCCCATGTTGGTCCATTGAAATGCTTGTATTTGTGTTCTCGCTCAAGGCTCCTTAAGCCTGGAATTATCTTCTCGTAATGAAACACAAAAGTACAGTTCTTTTTAGGGTACAGTCTTTCTTCAGATTAAGTGCTATAAAAATTATGATTATTGACAAAATTTATTGTAAATGTCACTCATCCATTGTTAAGACCCCTAAATGATAAACTTTTTCAGGTCTTAATAGCTATTTTTTCTCTCCCCTATGGCAGTTGCAAGTTGTTCATTGCAGGTGTCCTAAAGCCAGTCAGGCTTTCTCCTGGATGCAAAGGTTCAGTCATATGCAAGAGGTCAAGTAATTCTGAATATTAGCATTAGAGAGAAATAGATCTGAAAGAAATTGTCTTTTCTGGGATTTTGCCCTGTGAGAGGATTAGTACCTGTCCCATTTGGGCAGATGTTTGTTCAGTTTTCTCTCAGAATCCCTTAGCAATGGATGTCCATAATCTGTCCCAGCAATCTGTTCAAGGACTTCAGTTTCCTTGTAGTTGGAATATGTTAAAAGGAGGAGATTTCTGAATTATTTCTTATGTGATTGTTCCATTTTTCTTTGCAATAGATTTTGAAGTACTTAAAACTGTCATTATGTCCTCTTGTATTCTGTGTTTAAACTAAACAACTCAAATTTGTGCAGAATTACTTATAGGTCCTATTTTCCAGATCTCTGCTCACTTTTAATATTTTTGTATTTCTCATGACCCTTTTCAGTTCATTACCTCTTCAGCGTAGCATAGCCATGAATCAACTCTGACATAATACTGTATAAAAGGAAACAATATACTGGGATGTATTAAATGCAACACTGGTGATAGATTACTTCATGGGCATGAAATTATTCCTCCCTCACATTCATCCATGTTTAACGAACCTTCTGTACTACCCAGCTGACGAACTGTGGGCACTGTCTTGTGAGAGAAAAATCAAATCAGTAGGAAAGAATCCGAAGGAAAGCAGTCAAAATGTCTGTTTGCCTTTATTGCAACAACAAGATATTGATGCCAATATTTTACTGTCAATCCTCAGTGCTACCTGTTTTCTTTCCTTAAGAAATGGTGAAGAAAAGCTTTTCTTCTTCCACACAAGTGACTGTTTTCCTAGAGTGTAGCACCTTGCACTTTTTTTTTCTGTTACACTTAATCCCATTTTTAAAATCCTTTTATATGTTACTCAAGGCTATTTTAAATTTTAATTCTGTCCTTCTCTGACAAAATGTCTTTGTCTCTTGATCAAAATAGGAGATGTGGTGTAGAAAACATATCAAACCAGTTACGAGAGAGGAAGTAAATTTGAGCCTGCTGTAACTTAAGTGGTCAGAGCACTGGCTATGTGGAACCACCTGAAGTTCTCTTTCTGCTTAATCTGAACTGATTTAGGATAAAAATCAGTGACTCCAATTCTCATGTCTTCAGCAAGTGTTCCAACCATCAGTATACCACAGATACAGAATTTCAACTGAGTTGTTTTCATGAAAAAAGATATTGAAATGGCATTAGAGAATTTTATCACTAGACTTCTGAGGTGTAAATATTGCTGATAAATTATTTGTCTGGAAATACAATGTGGAATTTCAGTTGGGAAAAAAAGTTTCAAATATAGCACTTTAAGAATTTTATTTACCAAAGAATAAAGGTCATTTATAAATGCATTTTAGCAGTTAAAAATTGAACTGCTATGCCATTGAAGCTATGGATATATTTACTAAGGATGAAGATCAGCAAATGGTGATTTCTGCTGGAGGACTAATGTAACTCACTGCAGAGGATTTTTTAGATGAAGCAGGGGAGACTCCAGATGATCCATTTTTATAAGCGTCTAAGACACTAATACTCCATTTATTTGGCAACAGTAGTGATCACAATTGCTAAAATACACTTAGGCAGAGGTAATAAGAGAGAGGTTTGGAATTACCGAGAACTTCACAGTTTAAATCAAAATAATACCACTGTACTGCATGTACTCTGACTTCTGCTCTGAATACATACAAATATGTTATATGATTTTATTATGAATCTCATCTGAATTTCCTGATTGTCTGTGTAAGTGTCTTGAACATTTTTTGCCTCTTTTCAGTTACTAGCATGAAAAGCCTGATACTGCTCTGATGCATTTGAGAAACAAATGGACATATACAAGTAAATAGTTTCTATAGGGAACCTAGTGTACCTCAACACCACTTTTAAACTCTGCCTCATTTTTTTGCAACCTTTTTCAAAACAAAACTTAGAGCAGTGAGGATGAGTATTTTATGCCAGTAAGACCACAGTTTGCCTTAGAGATGCCTTCTTTGAAACAGAATTTGCAGCTGTGAGCTTTAAGCTGCAGATACAGTGCGTTGACAGAGTTACCATATTTTGAGTAGGGTCTCAAAATATTATGTTGAACGGGGAGCGCTTTAAAGCAAGTACACTGGCTAGGGATCTGCCTTAAGTAGTCAACAATAAAACTGATAAAAGGATTCATCTGCAATTCTAGCTCTCTCTAGAGAGTGATGTTTTCTTCTCTGTGGTATTGACAGTTTTTGAGCTTGCTTGAGAAAGTAGGTTTCAGTGGGTTTTTTCTTTCAAAAACAGAGCAGCAACTAAGCTTTCTTAAAAGTTACTACTACTGTGATGCTTGTGCTACTGATCCCCTTTTCTCTTCCTCCCACCATGTATGTGGACGTGCACATGCATACCACACACCCCTTTTCCTGAGGCCAGTGTCTAGAAAACTGTCAGAGGTATGAAAATCAACATTTAATTTCCTCACCTGCCCAATGGAGTTTAAATTTATATTCCTCTACCTCTCATTGTAAGCTCTTAAATCCTACTGAGATGCAACTCCCTATGCACTTTCCGCATGTTTTTTATTACAAAACACATGTAAATTTGTTATATGATCTCTAACATTACTGCATCATTTTGGGGAGTTACTTCCACTTTTCAGTCCTCACTTTCTGGTACCAGTTATTAGAACAGCTACTGTATAAATGAGAAATCAAGATGAACATAGCATAGTTAAAATGCTGGATATACATGTACATGCAAAGACTAAGCTCTCATTATAAGATCCTTGTTTGAAGAAGCACTTTGTCTGGAGTGGGATTTGCCTGCTAGAGTTATGTATGCCATGTCTTTAACACAAAGAGAGGACAAGGGAATGTGTTGAACTCTGATTCAAAGCCATTTATAATGGCCAAAAAAAACCCAATTTGAAAGGCTGAGAGAAATCTAGATTAATCTTATTGATTCTGAAAGCAAGTAAGGTATTGCTGCACATCATCTTGGATCACGTCAGGAGTTAGATGGAATGTGAGGTAGGTATTGGATTTTAATGGGAATAGATGAGCTTCACTGAGACTTCCAGTTTAAGTAGTGTGATGGAAAATGCTAAGCTATTTAATGGGTCACTTTACATATTTCATTCGTTACTTGATCATCTGTTGCAAATGAAAGTTCAGGGTTTTTTTAGTTGTGTTGCTTCTAAACATATGTAACGATTACTAGCCAGAGAAATGTTCTGGGTTTAGGCTTGTATAAAGAGAACTCTAGAGCTCTGTTCTCTCGGTGTTTCTGTAAAGCATGCTCTGGTACATCAGCAGAAATAACAGGGGTTGCCAGTCAGGGTGGGATAGCGATGCACAACCTCTAACAGCAGCAATATGCAGCGACAGTGGTTTTTCAAGGCAGTTCTACTGTTTGAAAATACTTGATGTTACGCAGCACGGCTTTTAAGCGGGTGGTGTTGGCACAGTTTTCATATGTTGTCATTCACAAAATTGTATTGATAAAACATTCGTACATGCTGGAAATCTAAAAAATTTCAAAACCTTGGGAGAAGGAAGAAATGTTGTTTTCCAAACAAGTGAGAATGATTACGGATTTACATCCTCACTGAACTTTGTTTCCTTTAGGCATTCCCAGCAAGTACCAAGGACAAGATTTATCTGCCCAGAATTAGACACTTGTGTCTGAGTTGTTATTTATATTGGTTTTTTAAATCAAAGTAGAAAGCTATGATGCATTTGGTTCCCTTCTGGATGGATGTATAAAACAGGTCAGGTAAATCATGCTTCAGAGGTGTCTATTGCTCACCACTGGCTTGACAGGATCTAAACAACTGTCCTAGATGTGGATTTCTACACTGTAGACCTTTGGCGAGATCCATTTCAAGCTGAAGATACCTAACATGTCGATGTCTGCTGGCATGGCTGATGTTTGTGTCCCATTATAATAATGGAAATCTGGTCTAGCTTCCAGCTAGAGAAGGACCTGGATGTTCTGAAAAACCTGTGTCAGCCTTACATGTGTGGAGGTCTTAGATATCCTGAGGTGTCTTAAGTGGCAGCAGTGGCCAACATGGGGACAACTGCTTTGAGCCCAGGGACAGCAGAACCACGTGAGCAATTCAGCTGAGCAACTGCTGTATGTACTTCAGGGTAAATTGAATTGTTCTCTAGGCTGCATTTTCCACTTCTACTATAAGGGAAGCTTTGACACTTGGTTGCTGCGTAGAGCTACACCACGTCTAAATTTAAGTGCCTTAAGCTTAAACTGATCCTGCCTTTAAAGACCAAAAGGTTTTATTGACAATCATCACAGACCTTTCTCCCTAATTTTATAGAATTGAAAATATTATTATGAAGATAATGTTCTATGTTTAATTTTATTTTAAAACCCATAAAGCATTCATTTAGTGCACAGTACATGTTTCTTCTTTAATTCCATTACTCTGTTCTTTAAGCAGTCTACTATTTAACAAAACATAGATGAACAACTTAATTTTACATCATCCTTTAAAAACAAATGCTGCAGTTAAACCTTAAATTATCATTAATTATTCTTCACTTGCATAGAGGAAAATGCAGTGTTGTGATTATGCTGTTATATACATTATAAATTAATAAACAAACATTACTTTAAAATATGGTCATCCATTTCAGAACAGGTATTTTGCTTTTTCTCTTCTGTGCAATGACTGTAAAGCTCTGAAATTGCATTGCTCTGCTTATTTTAACAAATAGCTATAAGTAGACCTAATTCCAACTTTTTGCTTAAGGAAATATCTGACTGAATATTACTGGGAAATTTGTGTGTAAGTAAATAAACCAAAAATGAAAATAGAATTTCTTTTCTACTACTCATGGAGAAAACATTGTTTATACCTAATACTTGACTATCCTATGGAGTTTACTAGTTATTAGTCCTGTGATTATTTAACTCCAGAAATGTATGTCCATCTTGACCTAAACAAATAGAAATTCTGTAAGACCTGTATTTATTTGTGTGCTGTACAATGTGAAAACAAAGTTTTCCACTGTAATAGAACTCTGTATCTTAAAGGCAACATGTATGAAGGGTACAGGTCTTATCTGACACAGTGGATGGAACGTCTCTAAGTCAGGAACCACATTGCACTTCCCCACTTCTTGCTGAAACTGGAAGATGTATTCACATACATTTATATGTACCTATCTGCTTCTAATACAGTTTCATAATAAGTAGTACAATTAAAACCAAATAGGACATCATTCAATGGCAACACTCCTTTGTGGAACAGCACAATAGAGAATATTCTTTTTTTTTCCATATTAATGTCTA